>VZTI01002792.1:328370-353263 GCA_013397865.1 Struthidea cinerea
CCCCCTTCCTTTTAATGCTATTAGGTTTGTATTTTATTCTGAATTGAAAAGAAAATTGTGGTTGTCTTGACTACTAAAAAAACCCATCCTACACACCGCTGGAGAGATGTGCAACAGAGAGGAGGGAATTCAGCTGTACTCAGCTTGTGTTGTTTTTCAGCTGCAGGTCTTGGAGCAGGTTTGGTGGAGATGCCAGGTCTCTTTAGTCTGAGCTGTGGCTTGCAACTCTCTAGGCCTTTGCTTACCACGATGTGTTTTGATTTTCTCCAAACTCAACTTTATGCACAACTAAAAGCATGTTTTATTTCTAGGCGATAGTATATGAAGGCCAAGACAAGAACCCAGAAATGTGCCGAGTTCTGCTCACGCATGAAATAATGTGCAGGTAAGAAATACCCCTCTTCCAGTTAATTAGTGATGAGAAGATGAATCTGTCTCCCAAAATCTAGGTTGAACCTACAGCTATTTTTGGACTTAAATTTATCTTTCTTGCATTAAACAATCCCAAAATAACAGAGTTTGGTGTGTGTGTAATTAGCAGCAAGGTCTCAGTCGTCACACTAGTTTTCAATTATTTATAAAGAGTTATTCTTAACAGAACGCTGCTGGTTTTCATTTAGACACTGTAGCCCACAAAAGGTCTCCTCACCGAAATTAACAGTCTATTATATTCTTGTAGCAATAAACGTCTCTGCCCCCGATTCCCAACAAAAACTCCTCGGCAAAATGACAAAATAATATTTTTTTTGTTTTTTTCTGGATGTGCATTAAGGAGTGAGGTCAGGAGATTCTTTTGTCCTGGTCGCTGCTCACGCGGGGTCCCCGCTCGGCCGGAGCGGAGCAGCTGATGCTCCTCTGTGCAAAAGATGTCGTCTTCTGGATTTTCTTTAAACTTCCCCATGCAGATTGGGCGCTGCCCTGTGCTCTCTTGCCCCGCCTGGGGTCGGTGACTTTAATTCAGTCAAATGTCTTCTCCCCCAAACTTCTGCAGCTGCTTCCTTCTCTGTTCTGGCTGGTTGAAATAGGTGAAGCTTCTTCTACTTCCTTTTTACCACAGACCCCTTCGCCACCTCAGAGAGCTTGACCTCTCAGTCTCATTAAAGTTAGTGGGTGTTTTTTGCATGTCTGAAAAAAATCATTTGTTACGTGTTATTCGATGGCAGAAAATAATTCCCTGGTGGAAGACGAGGCGTTCTTGCATAAGCTCATTGTTACAATCAGTTGTTTTAAGACTGTAAAAATGCCATTGCATGCGTTGTAACTTTTACAAAACACATTTACTAAAAAGGAGTAACTTGAGGGTAAAAACTAGTACCCACTTCTAAAAGAATAAACTTGGATGAGGGTTTCCTGGCAGGGGAGAGTATTTGACAAAATACTCAGATGGAAACTTCTCTGTTGGTTAAATTTTTTTCTTTAATTTTTTTTTTTTTTTTTAAATTCTTGGGATCTGCATGTTTTGTCCTCCACTGACAGCTCCTCCTGATAAAACCCTGCTGGGGGGGTAGCACCCTGTGATGGAGGCAGAGAAGGAGTTGCTCTCCTTGCTCTGCCAGCTTGGGTGAAACCTTGCACAGCCCCCCTCAAATTCTTCCTGGCAGCAGGATTTTGGGGAATTTTAGTTTTCATGTCATGTTTTTCTCGGCTGCTTCCTTCAGTGGGTTTGGCTTCTTCCAGGAAACCAAAGACAACCCGTTGTGGCTCCAGAACAATCAGCAGCTTGGTGTCTCCAAGAGGTGCCTGAGCCTCTGCTGCCATTGGGAGCCTCGTTGCTTTGCTGAGGACTCCAGGCCACTTCTGCCTTCCCAAATGGAATCCCAGTCATGCTGACAACTTGTAATTGCCCTAAAATTCATTGGCCCAATTAGCACGACTTTCACACTGCATACCTAGCTAGGAACAATTCATGGAAATATTAAAGGAGGCCCCTGACCTGATAAGACTCAAATGCCTTTTACTTTTCTCCTGTAACAGACCAGTGAAACAGTGGGACTGGGCACATGAGTAAAATTAAGCACATGTTCAAGTGCCTGCAGTGTCAGGGTCTGAATCTGCCATTAGTCCTGGGTGATGTGTCCTCCTGATCCTTAACCAGCAAGGTTTGGTGGTAGGAATAACTCACTGAGCCAGAATCAACTACTTAAATGAATTAATTTTCTTACAGATACTTCAGAAACCTAAAGTGTAAGAAGCAAATTAAAACTTTATAGAGTGGGCTGAGTTTTAGCCAGAAGACCAAATGCCCACATCACAGATTTACAGCCGTTCAATATACTTTGACTGAGACAAAATTATTTCTGTTCTGGGAAAGTGGAAAGATGCGCAGTCGTTCCCTTTATTAAAGCGCTTTGCACTTTCTTTGTTCCTAAAATTCACTGGCTCAGGAGCTTTATTCTTCTCCTCCGATTTATTTACTGCTAGTCCATGCTTTGTGTTTCATGGCCGTAAGGTGGAGGGGTAGAAAAAACCCAAACTGACTGTAGTAGGCAAATGTTGTGTTCCTGACAGGGTGGGGGAGACATATTCAAATTTCTTACAGCTCATATTAGATATTCCCCATTTCCTTTGCTGCCCATACGTGTGTAAGAGGGTGCTGTTTGTTTACCAGGCCGCTTGACCCTATTGCACAAATCTGTCATCTATTGTGCTGCTAACACGCTTTTAAATTGCAAATCTGATGCTCTTTAGGGGTCTAGAAGGGGAAAAAATTCTCTCTCCACACCATTCTGTTTCTCTTGATTTCTTGCCTGTTGTAAGTGGAAGTTGGGATGTGCTGAATTTGCACCAGGGGTGCAAATGCAGCCTCAATTATAAGCATAAAATTAGAGTCTGTTCCCCATTAATCAGCCCAGCTAATTGCTATGCACTACCATTAGCCATATGGTGTGAAAGACAGCTTGCTCTCCCTAAGATGAAATTTCTTCATTTCAGACATGAAATAGTGAGGGCTCTGTATTTTAAAATAGCTTGTTTTAGATATTTAATTTCTAAACAACTTTCAGCAGTGCTTTCTATCAAGGCTAACTGCACAATAAAACTTTGCATTTATGTGACAAAGCTGGGTATTTATAGTGTACTACAGCTACGGCACGGAGGAGACAAAGAATTCAAATGTATAAGAGAGTCCTGGCTGTGGTGGGAGAGCGAAGCTGAGGTTTGCTTCAGGTAGCTGTTTATTTCAAAGGATTTCATTGTGTTTTGTCAGATATAAAAATCTACACTGTTGGTGAAAATGTTAATAGCTGGGGAGAATTCACAACCTCAGTGGAATTTATTAGTATTGTAGGAAGCGTGGGGAGGGACATCTATAGTTAATATTGCCTCAACAATTTCCATTATGAAACCTTCAGTGGCTTACAGCTTTGCCAAACTTAAACTGTTCTGGCTGAAATATCCTTTGCAGGGTGTCAGCCTCAGGCTGACTTTCTTTGGAAAGTTTCAGCTAAAATGGTTCAGTGATTTCTGAGAATGAGGTTGGAGTAAAATACGGGTTTTGTCTGTGTAAAATAAGACCTTACAGCTGTTTCGGCGAGGGGGTCCCGCACCTCCCCGCTCCAGGGTGAGGAGCCTGTTTGGGCAGAAGCTGTCCCGATGGCACCACTGCTGGGAGGGTCCCGCCTCGCTGGGACCTGGTGCGAAATCTCCCACCCGGCCTCGCTGGCGACTTGCTCGGGCCTGGCAGCCGATGGTCGGAAAGTCGCCTCGGCGCTGGCCACGTGCCACGGGCCCCTAATTCCTCATTGTTCATTGTCCCCGGGACACACAAAGCAGGGCTCCTGCCCAGGGGACGGGGGGATGGCAAGGGAGGGTTTGGGGTGCCAGACATCGGGGTGAGGAGGCCTCATCCTGTGGGCGCGGGCGGTGAGGGTAGAGATCCTCCGGCACGTGGAAGGGAAGAGGGGGGAGGACGATGGGGAGCGAGGAGGCAGGAGGTCCCCAGGGGGTTGTGGTGAGGAGAAAGGCAGCAGTAAAAGCTGGGTGTGGTGGTGGCTTGGGGACGAGCAGGATGGGGAGAGTGAGGGGCTCAGGAATGAGCCATGAGGATGACAACAACCGCAGGGTGCTCAGAGATGGGGTGCAGGCGCTGGAAATGGTGGGAGGCTGCATACTATCAAGGACTGCTTGTTTTAAAAACAAGCAAACCCCACCCCCCCAAAAAATCAACTTTTGTAGGCTTTTCCTGTGGGCCAACGTGGCGTTGTGTCTGAGCTGTGGCTCCTGGCCCCGCCTGGGGAGAGGTGTTGTGGAAGGACAGCAAAGTCAAGTCCTCGTCCTCCTGGCTGCAAGGAACTGGCATTCCCTGCTCTTGCACAGAGCCTTGCTGGGAGCTGGAGGGTTTCTGAGTGGTTTGGAGAAGCTCCTGGGAATTTTAAAATTCTTTCAGGGAAAGGAGAAAGGGTGCTGAATATTTAGGAACTTATTTCCAAGTGCTAAGTAGGCACTAAAAGCCGAAGCTTTTGAGGGAAATTGAATTAAAAGCACTTCTAACCAGGTCTGAAACTCAAGATCTGCATGATGTTTTAATTCTCTGCAAAGAAAGACTAGAGTGAAGAGGCCTCCAATTCTGCTGTTGTGGAGGGGAAAAAACCACAAAAGGCAAACTAAATTTTAAAATATAATTCTCTAGATCATGAAGGAACAGTCAGGGCCTCCTTTCATGCCAGAGAGCCACCAGATGGTGGGGTGTGCCGGCCATGCAGCCCCTCCACATCACCCTCAGATGGTGGTCAAGAGTGAGGTGTCCTACTGTCACTTGGAACTACTGGGGTGCACTTTTGGGAAGGTCAAAATTAAGGGGTCACCTGAGGAGCAGTGAAGGGTTTGCCCTGCTCTCAAAGCCAGGTTGTCCCCACTGGTCAGTGCCTGACTCCTCCTTCTCATGGCAGGAGGTGAGACCGAGGTGTCCCTGTCCCCAGGACCCTGTGGCTGCCTCCCTCTCTGGGTTAATGCCCCGGGAAGGTGCCAACCTCTGAGCCTGGTGGTGCGTGGGTGGTGGTATCTGCCCATCTCGTGCTGGGAGCCTGGGAACCTTTGCTTGCCTGAGTAAGTGTGGCAATTTCTGTCCCTCCAGTCTGCTGGGAGAATGTCAGGACTAGCCCTGATTCGCTTCAGTCACAAGAACTGCATTGTCTTAACTTGTGCCAACTCTGTTTCTAATTACATTTTAATCATTTAAAAATGATTAGCAGTTTTTATTGCCTTGTTTGTGGGTAAATTTTCTCACCCCACACATTCTAGCTGCACTCCAATGACAAGTCCTTTTATAGGCAAAAAAGCCCCCAAACGTCCCCATGACTATTTACCTACAGCATATTTTATTCCTTCCTAAATTTTAATACTTTCAGGGTGCCAAGGCTCTGGCATTTTCTGGTGGATCAATTGTGGTATTGTGCTGTAAAATTAAGCAGTTTTTTTTGGCAATCCCAAACAATGTAGCTTCCACCGAAATGAAGATACCGCACATGTGTTAACTGTGAAAAGTTTCAGCCCTGAATAGTTGCCTTGAAGCTTTTTGCGGTGAAAAGAATTATGTATTTTCCTCTCTTTGAAAACAAAATTATTATTTTTTTTAAAGCCATGTTTAAACAGGCTGTTTTTGTAAAAGGCCCCTTTTTTGTTATCTTTAGTGTGGTTGGTTGCTTTATTGCTAATCTTGGTGGGTAACTGTATATTATTCACTCTATTGTTCAGCAACACAAGAGAACCTTTGTCATACTCCCAACAGGGCTATTTATATAGCGTGGCACTTCTGAGGGCTTCTTCCTGCCCTGATGTTCTTCCACCTTCTGGGGAAAGGAAAATAGTTCATCTGAGAGGGAGAGTGAGCAGTGGTCCCTCCTGACAGCTGCTGAGATCCAGGCGAGATGCACTGGGAACAAACTTAGTGGTTTCCAAAGATTTGGTTGGTTGTGGTTGAGGTTGACCAGAAAGTTTATGTGCTCAGGTCTGGCCAGGGAGAGCAGTTGGGGTGGTCCTCACTGCCTGACACTTGGTGCCATCATGGGATGGGGTCCCTGCAGCCCTGAAGCTGCCCAGGCTTTGTCCAGCAGGTCCTTGGGGACCAAGAAGGACTTGGGAAAGTCAGGAGCTTCTTGATTTATTTATTTATTTGTTTTATTCCTTGAAGCCTTGACTTCAGTGGGGGATTTTCTGTTAAGGGACATCAACAAACAGGAGCTTTCCTTGTGAGATGGGGGTTTCCTCCCTGGGGTGAGTGGGAGGGTGAAATCTAAAGGCTTTGTTGGCCTTTGTGGCTGTGATTTGGTCTCGTGGGTTTAGATGGGTTGGTGAGAAGAGCAGGGCAGCTCCCTGACACAGCTCCAGAGGCGCCGGGAGGGATTCCCACCTCGTACAAGAACGTGTACCTTGCCTATGAACTCGCCTGCAACGTATTTATGCCTCCTTACGGAAAACAACCCCTGACAAGGAATCATCAAAAAACAACAATTTGACTTCTCTTAGGAAACAATGAGCCACCTTAGTTCAAAAAGAATCCCAGCCTCGAGGTCAGCCATGGAGCAGTGCTTTGGGAGACGGAGCTTGTATTTCACATGCCTGCTTTGTATCTGACCTGACGCAGGGCACCAGCCGCCAGAGCAGAGCTCTCCGTGGCATTAGTGATCATTAACATGCTCGGGAAACTTGGGGAAACAGGCGCGCTCGAGCACAAAAAGCTGCTGCTGGTGCTTGCATTTTAGGTCCCCCACTACCACCAGCGTTTCTTACAGCGAGAATAATTGCACTTTCGGAGTTTGGGGGAAGGTTTGCCAGTAGCTGGGAATTGTGTGGAAGCAGGAATATCTTGTGGATGTGTAACACAAGCGTTAAGCAAATGTAAAAACCAGGCTCAGCAGGGAAAAATCTGCCTTATTTTGTGTGCCAGCGTCTGTGGGACAACTGTTAAACCCCGCGGAAAAGAGGCTACAAATAGGCAGCTCTCCCTGTTTCGGGCGATCCTTGAATTATTATTTGTGAAAGGGGCAAAACCCCTCTCTTTTTATATTTTCCATTGCTAACCAGCTGTGCAAGAAGTTAAACATCGTAATTAACCCATATGTGACCCAGTACATTTGACTGATTTGCAGGCAGGGCCGGCAGGGTAACTCGAGCCGGCAATTTGAACCCACCATGTTCGTAATGATGATTTTACAGTGTAATGGTCGCACTAAATCCTTTCGCTTTTGCTCTGCAGCCGCTGTTGTGACAAGAAAAGCTGTGGCAACAGAAATGAGACTCCATCAGATCCAGTGATAATTGACAGGTAAGGACTGCTATTGTTTCCTTCCATTTTTTTTTTCCTTCCTCCCTCTCCTCATTATAATGAAACACCTGCCCTGCGTTGCTAATGGGGAAGAATTAGGAGGATATACGGGTGAAATTTTGGTTTTTTGATACAGAATTAGTTGTGCTTTGCAGTTGTGATTGCCTTGGAAGGGCCATATGTGGGATAACGTAGGGATACTGGAGCGCCCTGCTCTGTGGAGGGCTCCAGCTCTTGTAACTGATTCATGTGCATAAAGAGGAGATTTTTCTTTCTGACTTTCTGTGACTCAATTCACATGCTATGCCAGGGAAGCTTCAGGAATAAAATAATAATAGTTTGTGATTTATGAAATGTGGTTGGGTGCTTATAAATATTTAACTTTTATTTGAAAAATGTTTGAATCATTATCACTTAGCTACTGTAGTTCTGTTGGACGCAATCCATCCACATTTTAAGGCTTTTATTTATGCATAAAAACAGTTAAGAAAATAGATCTGCAATGTAAGGTTTTTTCCCTCCTCTTATTTTCTCTGGTTGGAATACAATTTTGACTGTATTGTCAGTTGATTAATTCGTTTTTGCCTGTCTTAATTATTGTGTTTTTAAACAGATCCATATTGCTAATCTGACATCACTGAGTAAATCATTGTAGTACAATGCATCTATTCCAGTTGTTCTGAGCCATGTGTAGTTTTTGTTGCTTGCAAATTATGCAAAATGGTAACCAAAGAGCCATTTTTACATTTTAATTGTCCAAATGTGCTGTCCAAAGCTGTGTGGGATAGCCAGGGTATTGTGCAGCATTACTCCAGAGGAGTTAAATGGCCGTGAAGCACCAAAAGTGTCTGTCGGGGCTGGGGAGAGCAACATCCTGCACTGACCTGTGAACAGAGGGACCCCAAAGGGAGCTACCCAGCCACGCAGGGGTGAGGGCAGAGAGCATGTGCCGCTCCTTGCGTTGCTGTCTGAGTTATGTTTGCTGTATGAAGTTTAAAGTATCTTCCGTGCCAGAGCATCCATTTTATGAAAGGAGGTGAGGAGGGTTTGATGTGTTGGGGATGCCACACGGAGAGCAGTCCAGAGCCTTGTGCTGATCCCAGCTCCCAGTTCGTGGATGGGTTGGGTAGGAAAGTGCACATATTGGATGCTTAGAGCAGACGTTTTGATTAGCTGTAATAAGTAACCCTGAGAATGTTTAAATCTCAGAAGACATCCCGATCTGTTTTAACGAGGCATATTTTCACCTTCTCTGAGCATCAGGTAGCACCAGAGAAAGTGTGTGTGGGGGGAAAACCCCACAGTGAAACCTGTACGGAGCTGTGTTTTATAAGCATGCTGCAGAGCTGAACGCTATAAACATGGTGTTAGAGTGGCATTTTGAGCGACATGAAAGCTACAAAATTCACATGAATTTTTCATTGTACTGGAAAGTGAGATGTTAGGATGCTAATGGCAGGTTTACAGAAATATTTTGTTTAACTATCTAGTATGCAAAACTGCCAGTTGCAAATCATTTTAAATTTTGAAAGCCAGAGATGCTGTCTGTTACGTGCTTCCTGCAAAATGAGGAAAACAGGTACAGGGGAAAAAACAGCTTTAGCTTCCTAGCAGTGATCCATTCCTCAGTCTATACATGAATTGATGCGATAGTTACCAATTTTGAAGTTTCTTCTTAAAATGCAAGCTAAACACAACTCAAAGCTGCTAATTCAAACCCTGCCTCGCCACCCGCACTGAATCACACTTGGCTTGTGAATGGGTTAAGCTTTTAAGTTCTTTGCTTGGTTTTAAATTGTGACTTTGATACAGAAGGTTGATATGACTGTGGTTTGAATAACACTTGATTTTGACCTGTTCCTGTGGGTTGCAATGGCATAAGAAATTTGACTCAGCAGTACTGTAATTAGCCCTCCCTGTGTTTTTGAAACGGGATTGTGTTACCTGGATTGCATTAGTGTGGCTTCTATTGTTGCCGCTTCGCATCTGTCCCAGTAGGGTACTTAAAACCTTTTCTTGGCCGGGGCTAGTTCAAACAATTTAGGCCAAGCAAGTATGTGCTTTATACAGTTAGTGGCTTTAGTGATGTTTCTAGTGACATTTATCCTATTCATTTTTCTTGTCCCCTTTGGTTTGGAAAGGATGAAGTGATTTATACGGAGCCTTTTTACCTTAAAATGAGTCCTTTATAATCGTTCTATGATTAAAATGCCTGCACAAGTCAGGCCATGTGTTTGGTTGTGCTCCATTGTCACTTCTCCATGCACACAGTTTTTAACTGTTATGTCAATTGATATGCAAAGCCATATTTAGTTATTTTTATTTGCATTGAGCTTAGAGAATTCTTTTACCATTTGGGCTAAAGCACTCCCGCATGCCTGATGCTCTGATCTAGTCTTTGCCTATGGATTTAATCTAACTCTTGCATCAAATCCTGTGAATCCACAGACTCTGACCTAACACAGAGTTTAACATAGAATCTATCCATGGGATTTTTGACATGTGTACTTACATGGAAATGCTATCCTCCCCTGACAAGTCAGAATACTATTTTGGATTGATTAATTCTCTTTGATGAGGCTGGAGAGACTCGGGATAGAGAGGGCTCTGGCTTTGTGGTGGTTTGGTGAACTTGGAGAGGAGGCTGTTGGGCAACTTCAAAGTTACATGTGTTGTATTCTTCTTCAAACCCTGGATATATGTGAAATCAAATGATATATTTTTCGTTAATGAAAATGTGGGGTTTAAGAAAGTAGCTGGATACTTCCATACAGGATATGACTTTATTATTTATACAATTGTTTTATACTTTTCTCTATTATAGTATCAGCAGATACAGCAGTGAAAGGGACCTAAATAATTTATATTTATATAAGATAGTGATTTAAATTTTCTCTGGAGAACAAAATTAATCTATTATGATTACAGAGCAGTCATCCCAAGGAAGTTTCTTGGAAACCTCTGTGTGTCTGTATCATCTTCTTAGCATAGCCTGTATATTTTATCACTAATCCAGTTACATGTGTTGAGATGATCTGATGAACAGGAACTCATTTTAAAAGGGGTATTATTGTCACAATACAAATGCACAATTCCTCCTACGAGTGCAGTGGCAGGGCTGTATTGTAATCACACTTAAAGAAAACACAGAGCACTTCCTGTTATTAAATTAAATTCTAGATTGATTTAACTTTCAAATTGTAACTCATATTTGAATTTAAAAGGTTCACAATAAAATTCCTGTGAAGAAATTGAATAAATGGTAGTTTTATTACCACTCTGGATATCCCGGTGTCCTAACCTTTTTCCTTACAGTTATCTTAGTTCAATAAATAAAACCTCATTAGACTATTCCCATTTCAACGAGTTTATTAAATTTTACAGGAGTAATTAGCATAAGCTGTGCTAATTTTTCTGGAAGACTAATGAGAGAGCTTCCTAATTAGGTTTGCTTTGTAAGAATCAGAAAAGATGATAATGACAAAAGTCACATAGGGGAGAAAGTGGGGCTTTATGTTATTCCTTGGTTCAGGAGAAAGGCTCCTCTCTTGGCACTCTGTTCCAAACTTTTAAACCCAATTTACCATTGTCAGGACCGATATTTAATGGTGTTACCAGTGCCTGCTGGGGCTTCTTTGCCTTTTATGGCTGCATCCAGTAAATAGGAGTCCTACTGACTGATGAAATAGGAATAGCCACTGCAATCCCAAATATAGTGGCAGAATATATATATACCATATATATCCTATATATCCTGCTTGAGACGTATGGAAAAAGGGCTGAAAACAGGCCGCTGCTGGCTCATCCCAAATTTTGCTTCTTCCCACAGGACTTGAGCAGGCTGATGGCAGTGACCTGGAATTAGCTTTGCTAATATTTACCAACATAGGCAGGACCTGTAGCGACAATCTGGCCACTGTCTATCTTGTGGATTAATAATCTTTAGGTGAGGTAGAAGCCAAGGGCTTTGTGCTGGAGCTCCCCTGGGAGGGACTGTGTGTCCTGTGGGGGCAGGACACCATGGGGATGGCTAGGGCTTCTTCTGGCCCTGCCCTGGTAATACACTGAAGGACTTCATGTGGTGTTTTGGGTACAATTTGGGAGCAGTGAGGGGTTTTGTGCCTTTGCAGTGCCATCACAGCTCTTGTCCATGGAGCGGGGGTGGGGACTCATGGATTGGAGGTCGTGATATTTCCTATGCCTTGTTATTAGATGACACCAAAGTACACGTTAATGCATGACCTCCTACCAGTGTCTGAAAGGCCTTCGTGCTTCCAACATGTGCAGGATGCTTGTCTGGGCTCTCTGTAACCTGTCCCCAGCACACCCAGCCAACTCACCTACAGATGGGTTTGAACTCTTTCAGCCTGTAACCTGAAAAGTTTTATGTTTGTGGGTAGGATTTCACTGTGCAATGACATGAAAAGTCATTACCTCTGTTCTACCGCTTCACAAGTCATCACGTAGTGGATTGTGTTTTACAGGCCTGATCATCTTTTCATCCTAAATACAGGCAGGTGGAAAAGTGACTGGGAGGATTGTACCACACTCCCTGCACCCTCCCCACGAACACACTTCTTAGGTAGATGTGGCAAATAATGTGTTTTGCAGTAGCTTTCCATGTCTGGAGGGAGGGGGATGGAGATGCAGGCAGAACCTGCCCTCCAGGAGAGGTTCTGGCAAGGGGACATGGTGGGTTTTCCTTTGGAGGGAACTGCTGCGGGATGCTTTGCTGCAGGGATGGGGTCAGTGCTGCAGATGATCCCCACCAGCCTACAGGGACGTGGGCTCGTCATAGCACTGGTGTCACAGCAAAGTGGCAGGAGGTGCCAGGTGCTCTGGCAGTGGCTTCTTGGCAGAAGTGCCAGTTCCTGCCCTGTTCTGGTCATACCCTTGTCCCCCTGGCCATATCAGTACCAGAACCTGGCCGTGTGGAGTCAGGGAAAGCTCTGTCTGCTGGTGTCCTGCTCCCCCCTTGCTTACCCCAGGGATGGGGCTGTGGGAGCCTGGGGGTCCCATCACTGCTGGGTCCTTGGGTGGGTTTTCCACACAGAAGGAGCAGTAGGACAGGCATGGAGCACTCTGATAGACATCCAGACCTAGGTGCAAAATGTCCCTGGGCCTGAATATTTGGCTGTTATCTGGAATTTTGTGCTGGAAAGTGCCCCCCTCGTTGCTGTGCCCCTTCCAGAGCCAGATGGGAGTTATTGATCCATCAGGGAGGGAGTCAGAGGAGCAGAAGCTGGGTGACAGAGCTACCCCCAGCACTGCACAGAGATGTCTCCCAGGCTGTCTTTTAATGCTGTGCTGCCTAAACCCCCTGGGCCCCTAAGCAGGGTGTTCAGAGACAGAAGTTGGCCTCGAGCGCTTCATGCGAGCTCCGGGAGCCTGTGAACCCACACATTTCTGAGCGGGGAGGGACCCAAACACACATCCTCCAGGATTTGGTTGTGATTGATGCAGCTGAGAAGCATTACCCAGAACATTTCCCACATGACTTAGGCAACCAAAGGCATTTTGAGCTGCTGTGAGATAAATGGGAGACTCTGATCACTAGATGCTTCTCACACTGAGATTCAGGCTTGAATGCTTGTCCCTCTACGGGTGCTCCTCATGCATGTGGTGTCAGTCTTCTTTCTGGCGATGAAATCACTAGAGCTGGGGGTAACTTTGCAAGGATTCTTGCAAAAATCTCTTGGTCTCAGCCTGTTGGGGTTGGCACATATCACTGCTGCTTATAAATTCCTTTATTTTGCTCTTGGGGCTGAATGAACTTGGTCAGGGTCAAACCAGCTTCTGCTTACTGTTAGTTTGATTTCTCTTCTCTCTGCCTCCAAGTATAAGAATTTTGGTATGATCTGACGAGTATTACGCAAAACCTTAATTTGGTCTGGGCTTCACTCAGAAGGTTTGTGAGTTTCTCAGCAAACCTGTTCTGAGTTTTCAGTTTGTTATTAAATCCCAAACCAGGCAAGTCTTATGTGGTTTTGGGTTTCACTGCAAACATTTCACACTGCTCTAATAGTTACTTGCTTCTCTCAGTGATGCCTTTTGAATCCACAGCAAGTGTTTGTGGCTTTTGTTAACGGTGATCTTATGATTGATTATTACTATTTAATATCATTGGTGATGTAGCAGAGGCTTCTGTTGCAAAGCAGGCTCATTGTGCTGAATGCTCTGTAATTTCTAAGTTGGGAGATGATCCCATTCCTGAAGAGAAATGTTTCTCCCTATGCAGAGTAAAACTGAGATTTTTCTATGGAGACCAAAAAGCTTGTGTTGAATGTCCTGGGGATGAGGGGAGCTGAAGACAAGATTACTGCTTTTGGCATTTGACTGGTAGTGCTCATCCATAGCCATGGGCTTGGCCCGTTGTGACTTGAGGGCACACGTGGGATGTGCTGGACCTGCAGCTCCGAGGCCCCAAGGTCAGCGTGTCCATGTCAGGAAGTCCCTTGGGCTCTTCCTGAAAATCCCAGTCCTGCTCAGCAAAGGTTAACAGCTTTAAGAGGCTGCACTGGTTGGTCTTAGTCCTCAAAGTTCATCCTGAAGACCCTGTGGATTTTCTTGTGCAAAGGAATCTGAGACCTCATGGATTACTCTGCTGCTCTGTTCCGGTGGCAGGATTTGGGTATTTGAGGTTGGAGGTGCTTTAAAAAGTTTGATGCAGTGACCTCCTGCAGCACCAGAAAACCTCTGAGTGCTCTGGTCCCAGCAGGAGCCCAGGGCTTGGCAGGGTGATCCATCCCTTTGTTTTTTGTCACAAAACTTCAAATGTGCTCTTCATACCTATTGATTTCTTAATATGAACTCCTACTTCAAAGCATGTCCTGCAGCAGGGAGGATGTGGTGGGCACAGTGGGCTCCCTGGCTCCACGCAGCTCAGTGCCAGCTCTTTTCTCTCAAGAGTGGGGATTTTTTTTGGGGAAAAAAACCCCCAAATGTCTTTTTCTCATATGCTTGTATATATACACAGAGTTTCTGGAGTGGATAAATTTCCTCTTCCATCTTAACACCTGATTTATTTCCATATTTGCTGTCGCAGTGGGAATGCATACATGAATAAGAGCAATGGGGAAATGTATTTGCAAAGATCATCCTCAGTTTTAATGCAGATTAGCTAAAATTCTTCTGAACATGAAAAATGTATCTCAGCTCTGTCCCAGCGTTCACTGGGTAAAAACACAACCTAAGCTTTATTCTGCAGGAGCTGAGGTGTGTGAGTAGTTTTCTTCATGTGAGTTTTCATAAATGTTTGCATGTTCCAGCCAGCAAAATGTATTCTTATAAGTAATTGGCCACACTTATTAAAATACCTATGTTAAATTCACAGGCACTTCTGCCTGCTGGAAGTATTTAATTTTAATACAACATATAACTAATAAAGTTAAAAGAGAGTAAGAATCACTTGTAGGTTACTGTGCAAATCAGGACTAAGTTTCTAGAAATGGTTTTAACACCAGCCTTGAAAGGCAGCAAGTCTCCGTAGTAGCAGTGGGAAACGCTGGTATGAATTTTCCTCTTTCTCTGTAACATCGTGATATTTTTTCTGTAACAGTTCTGGAAAAGTACAGGAAAGCCATACAAAGTTCCCAGTGTGTCACATTAGCAACTTTGCATAGGAAGTTTGTGATCAGAATATATTACTGTATCAACTGCGTGTTTACTTTTTTTTGCTAGGGACAGTATTTTAGAGTTCTTTTTTTCTTTTTAAAGGGGAACAAATA
The DNA here is from genome assembly GCA_013397865.1 of Struthidea cinerea. Lineage (NCBI taxonomy): Eukaryota > Metazoa > Chordata > Aves > Passeriformes > Corcoracidae > Struthidea > Struthidea cinerea. Next base: position 343,359 of record VZTI01002792.1, read on the forward strand.
ATTTTTACCCACTTTTTAAAAAACGGTGTCTGGAAATAGGAAATGTGAACACAAATTTTCTGTTGCTGTTAATATGCGAATTATATGAAATTAGTTATTAAAAGGCTTTATATCAAGTCACTGAAATTATATACTGGACTGTAGTAAGGTGACCCAGTTATAGAGCCTTTCAGAGCAATCATTGAAATGCTATGAACAGTGCTGTTTTGTCTTTGGTTTCTTGCTGCCTCTAAAGGTGTAGGCAGATGAAGATAACTTGAAAAAGAGCTATTTCTCCAATTACAAGCTTTTGTCCAAGAGCAAAGAAAGATTTTTAGACTAACAGCATTCACTATAACAAAATTAAATTCCCTTCATCTGACAAGAAGTGGAGTCTGGCAATAGTTTGGGATTTTTTGTTGGGGCTGGAGCAGCAGCTGCCCTCTGTGCCCCCTTGTTTTCCCAGAGAGGCGGTGACCTGAAGTGGGGGGAGAGAGGTGGGGAGGGTGGGAGGGCAATGAGTGCTGTCCCCTTCTTTGGGGACATAATTTCCCCTTCCCAGGGCTCCGGGGAGGGCTGAGGGAGCAGCATCCCACTGCCACCCCCCCTTCCCTGCCCCCGCCATGCCAGGAGGCCCGGCCAAATCTTTTTGGGTTTGTAACTACACGTCCAATCTGGCATTCCACAACTACGGCATCTCGCTAACGGGCTGAGGCACCGGAGTTCAGTAATGTAATATAAAAAGTAATGGTGTTAGCTAACACATCCTTAATAAGATATTGTCTGCTGCTCTGCCATATGCTACCGAGCAGGCTTTCCCTCTGTGGGGCTTTTGAGTTCTCTCAATAAGATTATTTCAAATACTCTAATCCTGAATCATTGACATGAATACAAAAGCCTAGTGACATCTAATAGATGCCTCTTAGCTTTGCTTTTCCTCCTGTTCCTTTCCTTTTTCTTCTCTTTTTACCTGACAAAAAGCTTACAGACACTTGGGCTCTGTCTCTCAGTACCAGCATGTGGGTCCCCTCATGAAATATAAAGGAGGAAAAAGGGCTGACATAGGGCTGATAAGCCACAGAGCAAAGGACCATAGAATTAAAAGTAAATGCCAGTAAATCCTACCCTGTACACTCAGTTGTTCTTTTATTGTTTTCTTAATTCTTCCAGTGCCATGCTGGGCTAGAAAGAGATGAAAAATGGGGCTACAAAAAAAAAAAAAGGTGATGCTACAATGCCAGGGTCATAGAGACTTGTTTGATTCTTGGGTTTTCCTAGTGCTCCTCTCACCTTGACTTTCTAATCAGAGCTGCAAACATTCAGCTAAACATATAATTCAATTAGCTGAATGTTTAGGTCATTTTTTTCAAAGATTAATTAAAAAAGAAAAGAAGACACCCTCGAGTGACATAATTGTGACCCTGGAACAGTTTAATTTTATATAACTAAATGTTAGAAAGACTTAGTATTCCAATGTGAGTGTCTAGCACTCAAAAAATGACCTTAGCGTTGTCTCAATGACTGTCAGAGGCAGAAAATAATTTTCTGCTCATCTCCTTTTGGACTTCGACAAACTCTTCATCTGTTGATTCCAAAATCTGCCTTTGGAGAAAGTTACTGGTGCAGGATACAGCCAGTGTCTACCATGGGTTAAAAATAAGCTATTTAAAACACGACACTTTTCCTTCATTTTTATCCATGCTTTTGCAGGGAGACTCTCAGGCTCTCCTGACCAGCATACCCATCAACTTCCACCCAGTTGAGGCAGGTCTCCTCTGTAAACTCCCTCAGTATAATCCTTCAGTTGGATTTTTTGGCATCTGCATCACTACATAACCATTGGCTGACTTCCCAGATGTTAAGTCACTTTGATAAGTGGATGTTAAAAACCACTTTACCTAGTTCAAATTTTGTAGAAAGATGACACAAGGAGAGGAGAAATGTGTTCTGTATTCATTATAAAGTTCTTCGCTCTGAAAGAAGAATAAAATTAGCCGCACTCAGAGCTATTAAGATCTGATGGTCGCTTCTCCTCCCAGCTGCTCCAGGTGCCTCTGCATCTCCAGCACAGTCCTGCAGGAGCTGGAATTTGGCTGCAGAGAGGAGCCCATCCCCTGGAATATCTTTCTGGGGGTTTTACAGACAAGAGAAGGAAAGGACCTGCAGTTCAGATCAGGATTTACCCCATTTTAAAGAAAAATGAGGAAATTCGGCTGCGTTACAAAGGAGTGCCCAGGAGTTTTCTGTGATCTGGGGCAGAATTTTTTTCTCATGCTGGGGTTTATGTGTTAAAAGCAGCTCTGTAAAGCTTTTTTTCTTATCTCTGAGTTTTCCAGTTGGTACCATGGCCTGGTGTTACTGGGCCCTGCTGGACTCTGAGGCTGCTGAGAGAAGGATGCAGGGTGGAAGAGTCTCTTCCCTATGGAACTCTTGAGGCAAGACAATCCCTAGGCTTTTTTTTTTTTAATAGCACAGTGAGCTCCGTAATAGTTCTGGCATTCTGAAAAATGGAATAAACTGTACTGGGGTGTAGGAGGAAAACTTCTCTCTGAACCCCATTATGTGTACATAAATTGTCATCTGTCGTGTACCACGTGGCAGGAGAGAGGAACTTTCCTTTTTTTTTTCCTGACGGATTGCCCTGCTGTGACAATGGTAACTCAATTTGTCAGAAATTACAAGAACATTAATACATCATGCCCTAATGTTTCATTAGTACATTAATACTTTTGAAGTCGTTGGAATTTCCCTAATAAATGTCTTCAAAGTTGGCTGGCCATTCATAAATTTGAGTTTTCAGCATTATAATTGTAATTGAGATACCTATTTTCCCTGATTAATCCTCGGAGTTTGTGTGTAACAATCAGCCTTGTTGACATCCGCACTTGAAAGAATAACACGCTGTTCGTTAATATTTGTGTTATTGCAGAGTGGCAGGATTTGGAGGGGGGGTGGAAATAGGGAGACTATTCTTGGGGAAACAAAAGAGAATTTTGGGAATGCTTTTTGCCATGGTAACCCAGTTATCGCTCATTAATCTGTCACCTGTGAAACGAGTTCCAGACTCCGACACTCCGCAGCGCGGCAGCGTCCCCGGGGGTCGCGGTACCTGCGGCCGCCCCCGGCTCTGCCAGCGCCGGGCGGGTTCACCCCGCCACCAAATCCCATCGTGTGCCTGGATGGGCCTCGAAGAGGGGGATCCCCTGCCTGCCTGGGCTGCCACCCCAAAAGCAGCTCCCCGGGGACATGGGGAGCTGGCCCATGGGCGCTGCTGCACTGGCTTTAGGGGCCGCCTGTATCTCCAGAAGGAGGGAAGTATTTTTCCTTCATTTCCAAGATAAGGTGTCATTCATGAGAGCAGCGTGCTGAACTAATCAGGTTAATTGAGAGGCCCTGAATAGCTCTCATTGAGCGGATCCCTCCTTCCTGCTCAAGGCAGATAGTGCTGACGGAGAGATTACAAGTGCTTTAAACTCTTTCTCTCCATCTCTGAATTTCACACCCATTTCAGGATGACGAGGGTCAGAGTAGGTGTGTGACACGGGGGTTGTACAATTTAGCTTTGCTGGGAGCAAGCTTTAATTTTTGTTGTTTGGGTTTTGGTGTGGGTTTTTTTTTCCCTTTTAATCATCATCATTGTGATTATTTTTCAGTGAGGCCAGTGCTTCCCATCTCTCCTGATGCCAGGGACACCCTGCTGATTTACACCAGCTGGAGCGGTGTAAATTACTCCACTGTTTTGGAAAGATGCAGAAGACTAATGCAGTCGTGATTGGCTCTAGATTGACCTGCTCCTGAGTGTTGTTAATATTAAAATTATTTCAGACCTAACTCATGGCAGAGCTGCAGGAAACATTAATTTTAAAAAGATGTTTTCAGTGTTTGAAGCAGATAGCAGTGGGGTTTATTGCTTTTATGGTATCATTTCCCTTTAAACCCTTCTAATCGAAGTGGCTGTACGTAATTTTATTCAAGTTTACCAGAATATGAAAGCATTTCCCTCTGGATACTCTTGCCAAATTAGGAACAGTCAGGCTCCAAACCTCACTCTAATCTTCCCACTTGCCACAGTCTATTACATTTTCTTTGCAAATATTGTAACTGTTAGGGTGAAGAAGAGAGAATTTTCAGGAAAATAAATTCCCCAAAAGTAGTGTGTGTCCCCCCACTTCTCCAAGCTTAGTTTAATTTAAACACGAGCTAAACGTGAGCATCCTTGTCCCTGTTGGACCCCTCCTCTCCCCCCCTGGCTTCTTTTCCTTGGAAGTTTCAGGAATGACTTTAATTATCTCTACAATCAAATTCTCACTGCTGTCCCTGTGAAAGCGTGTAGTCATGGATTGCTGGGATTATTTTCTTTAGCACTTGGGGATAGAGAAACTGGTTGTTTGGAAATGAGAACCAGCTGGGTTCTCAGAGCTGGCGTTTGGAGGGAGCCACTTTGCACAGAAACCCCGGTGCTGAGCAGAGCCTGAGCTCAGCCCCCAAACTGCCCCTGCTGCCTGGGCCACGAGGGATTATGACATGTCAGGGCTGGGTTTTTTTTGTTTCTCTCGTTAATATGCATCTCCAGGGTGGCTGCTGCCAGGGCCTGAACTCCTCCCCAAAGTTTCTGGAGGCAGAGGTGCACCCCCTTGCAATCCCATTCCTGGCTTCACCTGCCTAAAACAGAGAAAATAAAATTAATTAATAGAAATCAAGCCAAATAACTATATCAGACACGAGTTCTGCAGATGGCAGGTAAGCGGGTTAAGGGAGATTATTGCAACAAAGGGAAGAGCAGAGATAACTTCTGCTATCTTAACATCTTTTGTTGCCCTAGAAGACAAGCTGCAGGGGTGATGTTCTTCCTTTCTTCCAGCTTGGAGAAATTAGTTATTTGTCATACCTTATTAATCTGTTTTAGTGCCAAATTCAATTTAGAATTAGGACCATACATGTAGTCAGAAATTATATGAGCTATGCTTTTAGCTGAGTATTTTGTCATAGGGAAAGGCACAGAAATCTGCTTCATTTAGTTATAAGGATGTAAATTTGGAGATATTCCACTGGCTTTAAGGCAGCTGCTTCCTATTCCTGTCTCTTTAAGAGGGAAGTATTCATTCTTTGGAATACAAGGATTTGTTTCTAGGGTTTATTTACATTTTAAGATACCAATATAAAATCCATGTAAATGTGTATTTTATACTTTCAAGGTTCTCTCACACTCCCGCACACTTGTTTTTCTCTACACACAGTTGTCAGGGTGGTTTCCAGTTTAAATTGTGACTTCTCAATGTTTGAAATGCAATAGGGACTACATTGGTAACTTAGGTAAAAAGTCAAGAAAAGAAATCTCCCTGTTGCTTTTAAAAAAGTTTATTGCAAAGAACATGACTGATCACTGAGCTTTGAACAGCTACTTATAAATTATTTGATTTCTTTAGTTCATAGAATACAATGACTTTGACTCTATTAATATCCCTTTTAGCACAACTAAATTATTTTTTGAAAGATGAAACCATTTAGCTCTGAACATGTTTAGATCATACTGGGACCTAAAATCTCTCATACGTGCTATATACATTTTTACACATGGACTTGTATTTTTGGTGGGTTCGGTTTTGTTGGTTTTCTTTTTTTTTTCTTTTTTTTTTTTAATCTGGATTTTCTGTTTGTTTCCTTTTAAATTTAATTTTATTTTTTTCCCCCCAACAAATAACTGCTGCATTTCCAGTCACTCAAATTTGGACAGAATTTTACTTCCTGTTTCAAAGGTCAAGGAAAGCTGACCTCAACAGCAGTGTTGAGGCTGCTGAATTATTCATATCATTGACTTTGTGTCAGCTTCCACATTTGTGCAGAGGGATGTTTTATTCATTTATCTCATTTAGGGACCTGCTCTGCACCTGTTTCTACCATTAAGTACCCTGTAATTTGCATTTGATGCTAATTTAGTTTCATATCAGCCTGGTCCCCTCTTGTTAATTTAATTTTCTAAGACCCTTTTCATTACAGTAGAAATGTTTCCCTCTTTAAAGCAAACATCTATACAAGTAATTGTATAAACTGCCTTTTAAATAATATCTTTTAGAAGATTCCATCGTTTAATTCCTTAATTCCTATAATTAGCCATGGTTTGATTAATGTTTCAAAGGGTTAAATTAAAATGCAGAATTACTCAAATGCATACTTGAATAATTTTCCCTCTGCTGGTAACAGTTTCTGCATTGCTGCTTTTATTCTCCTCGTGATTCTGAATATTACATGTACTAACAAGCACTAATTTTCCTTATGTAGTGATTTTCCTACGCTGAGCAATAGCGGGTTTTAATGTACAATTGTTGGAAACTCCACATTGCCAGTGGGATACTTAATTTTTTTTTTTTTTTCTCCTTCTTATCGATTGTAAACAGTTGAGGAGAAACGCTGTGGCTGAGCTGCTCTGGGTTCCTTTCCAGACTGTAAGAAACTTAGAGATCCTTTATTTTGCCAACAAGCATCGCCGCTGTGTTCTCACAAACAGCGTGATTAGCGCTGATCGCTGCAGAGAGTCATTTGGAAATATTTACAACCATCATGCATTTGTTTGTGGAGGTGAAAATTTGCATCTGCTGTGATGCTACAGGGCAAAAATGCTCCGGGGTTGTCACCCCCGGGCACATTGATGCGTGTTCAGTGCAGGAATATGGCACTGGGGTAAATAAATGACCAGAGGGGCTATAGTGGGAAATCAACTCCCTTCTCTCCCCTGCGGGTTTATTTAAAACAAGGCTGGATAATTGCAGTGGGGTGGGCGCTGTGCCGGGGGATGGACACCCCCTCCCCTCCATCTCCAGCCAGGGGAAAGCGGAGATGTTGATTCAGAGCTTTCAGAGGTACAAACCCCCCATTCCTTGGTGGCTGTCGGGGAGGGGACAGGGAGATCAGCAGGAACAGGGGCTGGGAGCACTGGGCAGCTGGGCTTCATTAGCCAGCAAAACAGGCTGGGCTAATTCCTCTCACTGTTTACAGTGGGGAGGGGGAATCAGGGCATCAATCCCAGGGGGCTGTCTCCCCAAATTCTTGCATGCCCTGCTGGGGACAGGAGAGATTTGGTGTTTGGCTCTGTGTTGATGCTCCAGCCCGTTGCTGCAGTGCCGTGTGTGGCAGGAAGGATGCGAGTCCTGCACAGGGGATCAGCTTTGCATCAGCTTTCGTTTTGCCCCAGCAGAAGGTGACACTCCTCCTCTTCCTCCAATTCCCCCTGAAGTCATGACGAGTTTGGGAAGAGGTGCCTGTGGGTTGGGGATGAAATGAGGCTGCTCTGCCTCTGGGGTCCTGCTCCCGGGTAGTGCCCAGGGCTGCTCCAGGGGCTCAGTTTGGCTGTGATGATCCCAAAAGTGTGTCTTATGTTGCACGACATGGCACTTAGATAGATGAGCCTGAGACTTGGGCTCTGGAGCTGCTAATAGCACAAGGATTTAATATTTAAAAACTGACCTGAAACAAAACCTCTGGTTTGTGGTTTTTTTTTTACTCTTTCTGGTTGCAAAGATGCCTCACAGGCTCTGTTTGTGCTAGCAGAGCCCCCAGACCTGGTGTCAGGGGTCCAGTGTTTGTGTCAGGGGTGCCCTCCTGAGCATTCCCAGTTACAGGAGTACCAGGGCTGAGGGATGGTTGGACCCGAGTACCTGCAAGCCTCACCTTTCCCATCCGCCCACAAATTCAGATATTCATAATAGCTCCCCCCTTATTTTGTCATATACTCACAATAACAGCCTCAGAGCTGGGCATTTCCTGAGTATTAATGACCAGCTGGGGTTAATGGCCCTTGCTTGTGCCTTGAGCCATCAGCTCCTCCCGACTGGTCATTAATTCCCAGGAAAAGCCCTCTGTGGAGGTCATTATTGCCTAATTATCTCCATACACTTTAATGCCAGTTTTGACAATGTACAGTCTCATACTTTGAATTATAGGTACTTTATAATTCATTAAATAGCTTATCATTAAAACTGCAGATGATCTTGATTATTATTTATTAATGTTTTCCCTTTGATTTTTTTTTTTAAATCTGATGCTCCCATTTCTGGAGGAAGGAAGGGACAAAGGTAGATGGGGTATGGCTCCAATGTCAAAAACTGTCACACAGCAGCTCTCCCTGTCTGGAGGGGTCTTTCCTGGCTTTGGGAAGTCCCAAAGGCATCTGCCAGTGGGTCCCAGACGTCGGTTCAGAGCTCACCTTGCTCAGCCCTTAGCACAGACTCGAGGAGCAGTGGGATGGCCACCTCTGCTGGAGCGCCCTGTGCTGGCCCTGCAAGCGTTGGCAGGTTCTGGCCCACACAGTTTTGGCAGTTCTTGACTCATTTTTCTCTTCACCCTGGTCGAGATTCAGTCAGGGTTTGCTTTGGGAGCCCTTTCTCAGCTCAGTGAGGTTCACAGGGGGAGCTCTGTTGGGGTTCAGGGTTTGGCCCTTTCCCCAGCAGCAGCACGTGGGTGATGTGTTTGAGCACAGTGAAGCGGGGTGGGAAATAAGTGGGACAGGTTCAAGCCAAACAAGGGGACTTTAATTTCTGCTTTTTAATAAGAGTGTGCGTCTCTTCCTCCTGGGAGCAGCTTCTCTTCCTGTCGCTCAGGTGTGCTGTGCGTGGCGTGACAGAGCTGCAGGTGCAGAGGCTCAGTGCTCTGCCTGTGTGTGCTGGGACAGCGCCATACTCAGCCCAGCTTGGGCTCCTCGCTGGAATCGCGGCCTGTGGAAATGGCCAGAGGAGCACTGACACTGATTCTAGGGGAATTTACTGTCTTATTTACCCCAAATGCCTCAATCCTGCAACCTTGTCTAGTTCTTTATTTTCCACTTTTCCCCCCAGGCTTTACAAGTGAAATATCTGGATAACAGAAAGATAAACCTTTGTGTCTGTGGTTTCTCTGAGGTTTTGCTGTGCAGGAGCCCTGATCAGCACCAAGGGGGGCTGTGACCCTGCTTGGGGGAGCCCTTCTGGACCAGCTCAGGGGCCACGATGCTGCCCTGTGCTCGGGGCAGATTGCAGTGGCAGCAGATCCGTTAGCCAGAAAACGTGTGAGGGTGTTTGCTCCCTGTACTCAGTCATTACTTGTGTTTTAGTTACTCTTGCCTGACAGCATCAACTTGTTTCAATAATAATAATAATAATAATGCAGTTTTGGAGCTGTTTTCTCCATTACCTGCGCCTCTGTTGGTTTTGTGTTTGCTGGAGGAAAAGTTGTGTGTGGATGTGAAAATACTGGCCCCATTGAGCCATGCCATCGCCTTTGGAGGAGGCCAAATTTCACTCACTGTATTTACTTTTCTACCTCTGAGCCGTGTTTGTTTACAAAACCTTCTTCTGAACTGCTGTAAACCGCCCAGCCGAGCTGCCTCCCCGTCCCAGTTTGCTCTGGCCTTCTCCAGAAACCAGTCCGTTTTGATTAAAATCATAATGTCATTTGAAAGCAGGGGAGCAAACCAACCCAAAGCCTTGTGCAAAGTTTGAAAGCAGCAAGTTGCTGCCGAGAGGGAAAAAGAGAGAGAGAAAAAAAAAAACAACCAAAACCCTTAAAATTCAGACTCAACTTGTTACTGCTGTCAGGGAAGTCCAAGGGCTTGAGGCTGATGAAGAGTTACACGCTAAAAAAAAAAAAAAAAAAAAAGGGAAAAAAAAATGAAAAGAGGGCAAAAGGGAGCAGTGTTATTTACTTATTTATTTAAGAGCCTAAAAGATTTATGGTAAAGCTAATTTAGGAGCGCGCTCGGCTCTGCATCCCGGCTGTGCGAGAGCGGCGGAGCGCGGGCAGCGGGAGGGTCTGGGGCCGGCTCCCCCCGCCCGCTCTCAGAGCTGCCATGGCCGGGGCCGTGAATCGGGGCTCACCCCGGGGGCTCGGCGCTGCGGGGCCGGGGCCGTGAATCGGGGCTCACCCCGGGGGCTCGGCGCTGCGGGGCCGGGGCCGTG
>VZTI01002792.1:353474-414788 GCA_013397865.1 Struthidea cinerea
ACCCCCGGGCGGGACAGCGGCGGCTCCGCGGCGTCGCCCGGGAGCGCTCGGGACGGGCCGGGGGCGCTGCAGGGCCCTCCCTTCCTGCCCCCTCTGCTTTCTCTCTCCTTTTTCTTTCTCCTTCTCTTCCCCCCGCCTTCCTTATCGTCCCTCTCTTCTTTCTCTCTCTTTTCACTTTTCACTTACATTTCACTTTTCTTCTTCTATTTTCTTTCTCTCTTGTCTCTTCTCGTTTCTTGTTTCTCCCCTTTTTTATTCTCTCTTCTATATTCTCTCCACTCTTCTGTTTTCTCCCTCGTCTTCCCATTCTCTTTTTTATTTTTTCTCTTATTTCCCTTTCCCCTTTTCTCTTTCCTGTTTTCCCTTTTTCCTTTCCCTTTTTTCTTTCGCTTCTCCAATTACTTTCTCCTTTTCCCTATTCCCTTTCCTTTTCTCCTTCTTCCGTTCTTTTCTTCTCCTTGCCTTTTTCCTTTATTTTTCCTTCTCTTCCACTTTTTCGTTTTGCTTATTTCTTTTTTTATTATTTTTCTTTCACTTTGTTCTATCTTTCACTTTTCTCTCTCTCTCTCTCTCTCTTCTTTCTCCCTCTCTAATTGCTCCCTTGCTAAAAGCCAAAGGCAGAATTACAAATGCAGCCTTGGCATTGTGGTTTGCAGGATTCTTCAGGGATGTTTTCTTCTGCACAGTATGTTCTGTATCTTCTTTTTGGATCGTCATCTCTGTGAAAGAGAAAATATTCCTTCTCTGTTCTGAGCACAGAAGCATGGTAGAATTATGAAGTGTAAGGAACGTTCTTCCCTTTCTCAACATTCATATAATTACTGTCAAGCCAAACCAAAAAGCCTCAGGCTTAGAGATCACTAGAGTAAAGTTACATTTCGCAAGACAAAAACTGAGCTCAGTGCTCAAAACAAAAAAATTGGTGACCTATTCTGTGTCAAAGACTAAAAGCAGGCATGACATTTTGCTAGGAAAAAGCAGAGGCATTCAGGTTTGTTACCATATGGAATATAAATTAGTTTTATTTATATTTATTTGTTCCCTCCTGCCTTGCAAGGAGCAAACGGAGCTATTAAAAGTCTTGATATGTTTATTTTTCAAGAAGAATTAATAGCATGAATGAAGAAAACATTGGAGTGGGGAATAGATGTGCTGTACAGTGACAGCGTTGCCTTTTTTCAAGTTCTAATTCCGGGGTGGGAGCACGGGAGCTGTTGTTGGATGGGAAATGTATTCATGCAATGAAAGGCTGCATTTGAATGCAGCTTTTTTTTGTTTACATTTTCAGCAAGGCCAAGATGACACAGCTGGGCATGTTCAAAGTGAAGTAAAAATAGGAGCGAATAAATAAATAGTAGTAAAGAATAGTAGTAAATAAAAATGAAACCGAGCGAGCGCCGTGCCGGGGCTTGCGGAAGGCGCCCTCCGATTGCCCTGGTGGTGCTGGTCTGGGATGGTGCTGCCAGCTTGGGATGGTGCTGCCAGCCTGGGATGGTGCTGCCAGCCGATGCCCAGGGAAGGAGGTTGGGTGACGCAGGGAAGAAGAGGCTGGTGGGGTAGTGGCAGAGCTGGGCTCCTCTGGAACAAGTTTTTCCTGTCCTCCCATGGCTTAGCCCTGCCCGGGCAGCCTCGTGCCGTGAGCTGAGTGTTCTCTTGCATGTTTTGGGGTGCAATGTTGTGTTGAGAAAGGGAAATTTTGGCTGCCCGTCCCAATGCCAGGTAGAACCCTCCTGCCTGCAGGCAGAGGTAGAAGAGGGGGTGGGAAAAACAGGGAGGCTGCTGGGGGGCTGGGAGCTGTAAGAGAAGAGGCTGGGAGACCTGGAAGTGGCAGGCAGACAGAGATAGATAGCAATTAGGATCTAGAAGCAGGCTGGGAGATAAGGAGTCACCGAAGATTTACTGTATGTATATGGACAGAAAGAAAGAGCGAGTACGTTGGGAGCAGGGAGGGAGGTGTGTACGCACAGTAAATCTCTGGTGATGCCATATCTCTGGCAGCTCCTGCATCCTAATTGCTCTCTCCTTGGCTGCTGCTTTCTGGCCTCCAGCCACTTTCTCTCCATCTCCCTCCCTACCTCCAGCGCCACCTCCGTGAGGCAGCGTGCAGCCTCCATAGGGCTGGGAAGGGCGCTGCTGCCCTGGCATGGCTGGAGAGGTTCTCCTGAGCCTGCTGGGATTTGTGCTCTGCTTCCCAGGGCCTCCAGTGAACCCTGGGAAGCAGAGAGGAGCTGTAAATGCTGTGGGTTTGCTCCTTGTTCCTGGGCTTCGGGGCACAGCTGGGTGACCTGCGCAGCTCAACTGCCCTTGGGTGTTTTCCCTGCCCACAGCAGGAGCCCGTTGTGCCAGCTGCCCAGGAACCAGGAATTCAAGACGTGTTTGTGAATGTCACCATGGGCATCGAGGGCAGCCCCGAGCTCCAGGTTGTGCTCGCCAGGACAGCAATGATCTCCGCAGTATCAAGAGAGTTTGGGCACTGCCACCACTCTTAAATTTACTCCTAGGATCCTGTTTTTCACCCAGGAAGAACCCGGAAATGTCTGAGTCTTTGGGAAGGTCTTTCTTTACCTTGTCAACGTTCTTACATACACATGTAGTTTCCCATGTGATTTTTCTTGGGTCAAATTCAGTTTGCTTCAGGAACATGAGTAGCCCCAAGGACCTTCTCACAAGTAGGATTTACCTCTCGAGGTCAGAAAGATGGTGGGATCTGCAGTATTGCACTGAACCTTGCATCCCTTTAACTTTTGAGGATTTTTTTTTTCTCTAGCAGACAGGAATAAATGCCTCTTTGAAGCACAGTATCGTATTCTGTCATGCATCTTGGAGATCACCTCCTGATTTGTTCAAACTCATACCAGTAATGCTTAATTAGAAGAGTTTTATAACAAGTAAATATTTTTTTAAATGCATAATTGATTGTGGAGGGAAGGAAGAACTGCAGGAATGGAAATCATACATCATTTCATTATTAATGGCAATGTCTAAATAAAATGCAGACCTTGTCATATTTAATGGATGGCTGAGTCCATTCTGCTTTAAAACGCAAACTGCCTGGTTTTTTTTTTAAAGGTGCCTGCATAATTTCAGCCAGTTTAGGTGGAATTTAAGATTTTCATAACATGTTTGAGGGATTTAAAGTTTGTATGACCTAAACTAAGTTGTCTCAGAGCAAATCAATAAGGAAATGATCTTGGCATAGGTTTGAAAGTTAATGTTCTCTTAAATTTCTTTCCCCCCTGAATAAATTAATTTAGGGATTTTCTTACAAACTACATAACACCTAATGAAGGTTTTATATTTTTATTGTATATAAAAGTGAAGCTGGTGGAGCTCTGCAGATTTACACTCACTGCAGCTGTGGTGATTAGTGTTACCAAAAGGCAAATTCTGAGTCTTGCCCATTTAATGGCTGTGAGAGCCGAGGAGTGCTGTGAGTGTTGCTGGGTGATGCTGAGGTCTGAACAGGATTTGTGCAGCACAAGTCAGCCTGCCCTGGCTCTGGAGAGCCTGGGACCAGATGAAAGATACAGGGGAGATTTGGTGTCTGAGCACATCCTGGATTTAAGCATTAGAGAGAGGCGAGCAGGGGATGGGTTATGAAATGAAGACCAGATCTGCTGCTTGCTTGGGCCCTCAGCTTCTGGGTTCAGTGGGACTGGGGGCCCTTGGGGCTGTGTTGTGTTTGCCTCCACATGAACGAGCCTGGAGGGGCTTTGTTTGTTTGACAGTCTGGATTGCAAAGCAAAGCTGGTTCACTGGACAATGGGGTGGGATGGGTGCAGGTCTCCGTGTCCTGGGTGCGGGGAGAAAGGTTTCCAGAGGTGGCTGCAGGTTGGGGGCACTTTTTGTGCCTTGCCTTAAGGGCCTGATCCATCAGGGCAGCCCTGGGAGCTGCCTTCAGCAGAGCTTCCAGACTTTGCCTCAGCGCCTTACAAAGCTGGAGAAATTTGTCATATTATCTGCTGTGCAAGTGCCAGGAACAGCCACATGTTCCCATGACAGGTACAGGTGCCAGACACGGCACAGGCCAATTTTCTTCTGGCAGGATCACCCAGAGTGTATGATGGCAGAGCCAGGACAGGAATGGGTCCCTGTCTGGGCAGCACCAGTGATGCAGACTGTCCCTGCTGGGGACCTCTGCCTGTGGTTCAGGTGACACCCAGCACCCAGTCTGGGGTCCTGACAGCGATGGTGGGATGGCTGGAAGAGGAGAGAGGGTGACTGCAGGTGAAGTGCAAGGGTGAGAGGGAGAATGACTGAACTTGAAGCATCTTGGCAGCCCTGGGCACATGCTACAGCTGGGATGTCAGGGATTTTGTTCCCCGGCGTTTGGCAGAGCTGTTGTGTCTTCCTTGCCCAGCACAGACCACAGAGGCCTTTAGATCTGAGCTGTGGAGAGCTCCTGCTCTTCTCATCTCTAAATCTGTAAAATATTGCAAATAGTTCATCTGTTTTAAAGCTTTAAACTCAAGCCTTTGATGTTGCTTTTAGGAAGTTAAATAATAAAGCACAGTGTTCTCCGAACGAGGGCTTTTGTCAGAAAACCTTGCTTTACAATGAAAAGAAGGAAAACATAAATAAATGATACTCAAATATTTATAAAGGCATTCAGCAGATCAAAATGTTTCATTCTGCCTTTATATTGTTACTTCGTGTCTCCCCATCTGAGACTATTTTTTGTTTAAACCATGCAGTGCAGAATGTATTTTGCTTCTTATATCATTAATTTGCAGTGTTCTACTGAGTCCTTTCTCACAGGGACATCAACAGGGCACTCGAGGCACAGGTATGTAAATATAGGAAGGTCGTTGCTGTGGCTGCCAGTTCTGTGCCTCCCTGCCACGGGTGAGCTCCAAGTGGGAGAAACGAGGCTGCTCCAATGAGAACATTAATTGTCCACAGGCTGATTGAGCCCTGTCTTTGTGCATTTCTACTTCAGCAGTGTGCACGTGAGAGAAGCCTCTGCCCCTGACATGTATGAGGTGCCACTGCCTCCTCCTGCCCAGGGAATATGGGGTTCCCTGCTCCTGTCAGGGGCAAATCCCTGTCTCCAGCTCCTCTTAACCCAATGGCAGGAATGCATCCTGAGCCCATGGCTGTGGGCAGGGGGATTGGTGGCCTCCTGTCTGCTTTTCCCCACCCCATCCCTCTGGATTGATGGTGTAAGTAGGGCAAACTGCCCTTTGTCCAAGGAAGGGGGTCTCTAGAGGCAGAGATTCCAGGAGCACTTTCAAAGTCATGTTTGGTTTGTTGTTTTTTTTTCCCAAATAAAAAGTTGGCATCACTTCTGCCAGCATCTGAGCTCCTTCAGGTCCTTGTCTCTCCACGTTGCCCATGAACTGTGCTGCCATCAGTGAGGTCTGGTCATGATGTCATTGCCCCGAGGAGAATCCTTTCATTCTGTCAGGAGGATCTTGGCCAGGTCCTTGAAACGCCGTTTCAGTATCAGTATGTGCTGCTAAACAGGAGAGGGAGAGGTTTTGGCACCCTGAGCCCGCACTGGGGTTTCTGTGTGCAAAGTGTCCTTTGGAAAAACACAACCAAGTAATAAACCCAATGAATTTTAACAGAAAATCCAGAGTCATTGTTCATTTCCAATTTGCCTGGCTGGGAGCAGCATCCTGTGGTTGTCTCTGGGGACCTGGAAGAGGTTTTCAGATGTGGTTTTGAATCCATAGCATTCATTGCTTTCTGTGGCACATCTGACCTCTCTCAGTTTTTTTTCCCCTTCTTTAAATATAAATAAGGTTTATTTATTTGTTTAAGTATTAGCCAAGTTCTGTATTGTAGGTTAGTAAAAAACCCCACAATCAGTCCTTGCTATTGAGCAACGTTAATTCCTCTTAGACCTAAGCCTGAGTGAGTTGTAGCTTTTGTTCCTGGAAGCTCAAGAATTCCTGGGATTCTCACTGGACAATGAGATTATCTATTTTTCTGTGGCTTTGAATTTAACATATTAATTTTCTGCTGCTTGTTGTTTAATCATCCACAGCTGAAATGCAAGCGCAGAAGAAATCCTGTTGTTAAAGAGAATTTGAAATGGATTAGAGAACTCTTGGCAAACTATGAAACCCGTTAAAGTTGTGTCACATCTGTACTTTGGTATTTTGATTTTCACTGTGGATGATGTGAAAGGAGGAAATGTAAATTGTCCCAACACATTTGGCAGTTGGAGAAACTGTTCTGAACCTTCCTATTCATCACTGGCATGGAATGCTGTCCTGAATTTCCAGGGCAGCATCAAGGTTCTTGGATTTGGGATACCCAGTTTTGAGTTTTGTCAGGCTGTGATCTGAGGGTTGTGCAGGGCGTCCTCAGCAGTGCCTGTGATCAGAGACGTGGTCAGAGGGACTTTACATGGGAAGGATTGTCTGAGAACATTTCTTTTGCAAAAATAAGTGTAAAACTGGTGCCTTGTGCTGTTGTGTGGCTGTCGTGGAATTTGCAGTGGCCCTGGGCAGGGAGGGGAAAGCTTGGCTGGACACAGGTGTCTGTTCCTGGCCAGCAGCCTCCAGGGTAGAGGCCACCCAAGGGAGGATGGAGAGGGTGAGAAGGAGAAAAGGGCAGCTTGTCCTGCTGGCTCCAAAGGGGGTGACACTGTGCTGTCCCCATGGGATGTGCCCAATCCGATGCTCTCAGGAGGACTGTGCCCTGTGGCGTTGCCTGTGGAGGGGAGGACTGGCAGTTGCTGTTTCCTAAGGAATTCCCTTGTTTCATGGTCTCTCCATCCCTGGCCTCGAGCTGCTGCTTTTAGCAGCTGGTCCTGTAAGTGTGCCTGCCCTGCCTGGCACCCTGGGGGCTGCCCTGTGGCTCTGCACACGAGGGGGATCTCGGTGTGTCCATCTGTCCGTCCATGCAGTGCTGTGGGGCTGTGCAATGTGGAGATTTAACCTTTTGGCTCGGCAGTCACGAGACTTGTAAAGGCCCAGTACCCGTGTGAGCATAACAGGGACTTGCCTGGTGCCTTCTCATGGAGCCAGTGGGTGGGCAAACATCCATCTTTCCTGGGAGCATCAATGCATCCCGGGAGCCTCTGTCCACCTCCCGAGTGTCCTGGGTCAGCGCTGTGGCTCTGTGTCCTCTCACATTACAGGGCTCTCTCTGTGGCTTCCTTGGCCTGTTACAATACAAATAAATAATCATAACAAAAGCCCATGTGCCTCCTTGGGAAAATAACAGTTTTCACATGCAGATACTCAGGAAGTTAAAATTGGCAGCCCTGACTAGTCCTGCTGATCTGTCCACACATTTATTCTGATATGATGCTTAAATGGAATCAGCTTTTGGCTCTGGTGCTCGCAAAATGCAGCTTTCCTACCCCCAGTCTCAGCATCAGAGGAGCGGGGATGGGAAATAAGGTCTGTTTCTAAATGAGTGGGAGAAAAATCAGGTATGTGACTCCTCTAATTCAGACAAGGCTGTCTCTCATTGTTTGCCAGTTCAACTACAGCTTCAGTACATGGGAAAAATTTCTCTTCCAATTACACAGCAGTTTTGTGGTGGCTGAGTGCTATAAATGGGACTGCTTTGCAGCCAAAGATATCTCATTCATAAATCCCACTGTTCCACTCTATAATTTTTCTCTTTTGGATAGATCAGTATTCTGTGGTCATATCAACCACAATCATGCAAGCAAAAATGAGTAGTTAAATATTGTGACAGTCCTATAAGTCTTCTTAAGGCGCTGTGCATAACACAGTTATTCAAAAGTGTCACTTGGTGCATGGAAGGGAATTGACCCTTTACTAATATTTCCAGTAAAAGCTCTTGATTAAAAAAAAAAAAAAAAAAAACCTGCTGTAGATAATCTGGGCTGGTTGGACAATTTATAAATTTTACTCTAAGTGCCAATATTTTGACACCCCATGTATACAGACAGAGCTGTACGGAGATACACACAGATCCATTTGGGCTATAAAAATGCAGATGTGGTATACACTCACTCATATGTTATCCTTTGTACTGGGTTTGTGTGGTGGATGGGGCTGGTAGCAGGGGGGTTACAGGGGTGCCTCCTGTGAGAAGCTGCCAGAAGCTTCCCCTGTGTCTGACAGAGCCAAGGCCAGAGGCTCCAAGATGGACCCACTGCTGGCCAAGGCTGAGCCCAGCAGAGATGGTGGTGGCACCTCTGGGAGAAGAGAGGAAGGTGAAAAAAACCCTGTGCAATTGCAGCCTGGAGAGAGGAGTGAGAATGTGTGAGAGGAACAGCCCTGCAGATGCCCAGGGTGGTGGAGAAGGAGGGGGAGGAGATGGTCCAGGTGCTGGAGCAGAGATTCCCTTGCAGCCTGTGGAGGGGGATGCCCAAGCAGGCTGTGACCCTGTGGGAATCCCACACTGGAGTAAGTTCCTGGCAGGACCTGTGGGCCCATGGAGAGAGGAGCCCAAGCTGGAGCAGGTTTGCTGGCAGGATCTGTGACCCCGCACAGGGGACACGCTGGAGCAGCCTGTTCTGAAGGACTGCACCCCATGGGAAGGAATCCACACTGGAGCAGTTTGCAGAGAGCTCCACGGGAACAGCCCGTGGACAGGACTCACACCAGGGACATTCCTGGAGGACTGTTTCCCGTGGGAGGGACCCCATGCAGGAGCAGGGGAGGAGTGTGAGGGGTCCTCCCCTGAGGAGGAAGGAGCAGCAGAGAGGACATGTAATGAAGGGATTGCAGCCCCCATTCCCTGTCCCCCTGTGTTGCTGGAGACAGAGAAAATTGGGAGTGAAGCTGAGCCTAGGAAAAAGTGAGGAAGGTGTTTTAAGGGGTTTCAAGATTTGGTTTTATTTCTAACTACCCTGCTCTTTTTTGATTGGCAATAAATTAAGCTGATTTCCCCAAGCTGAGTCTGTTTTGCCTGTGACAGTAATTGCTGAGGGATCTCCCCCTGTCCTTATCTTGACCCATGAGCTTTTCATTATATTTTCTCCCCAAATCCAGCTGAAGAGAGGAGGGATAGAGCAGCTTTGGTGGGCACCCAGGCTCAACCCACCACATCCTTATACGTTCACTTACTTTCTACAGATTATGTTTATGAATTTAACATGACTCTCCCTCTCTATTTGCTTTCCCTGGGAACACCTCTAGTCAGAAAGCTAAAAAATGAAATACACATCTAAGGAAATGTTCCCATAAAAGAAATAACTCCCCGGTACCAGCGCTCTGTGCTCCCACACCCATTAGCATTCAGAGCAGCAGCTACTTCACAGAGAGCCTGTAGGAGAGACCCAGGACTTCCAGCACTCCCACAGACCCCGTGTCACCCGCTCAGCTGGTGTAAATTGGGCAGTTCAGGGGGAATGGTGGAGCTGAGCTGATTTGCACGTGCTGAGGCTGGGACTGGCACCGAAATTTGGGGTGACTGAGCAAAGGCTCGCCCTCACGAGTACACACGTGCTGGTGCACATCTTCACACGTGTCCTTATGTGCTGGAAGAATGAGGTACATGGATGCAATTGAATACCTATGCATGACTTTTTTTTTCCATGCCTCCTGCTGATCAAAAATGCACAGAATGGTACTTTTGTTTGCACAACACCCGTAATGGATTTTTCTCCTCCCACTGGTATCTTCTTCTTCCCCTTTCTTTGAAATAAACTTAAGCAAAGCTGTCTGTCTAAAGTATATATTCACACCAAGAGGTCTAGTTATCCCATAATAAGCACGTGTAACTCCCATTAGTGTCAATGAGAACTTCACATGCATATCAAAGGGGAGAATAGATTCATATGCTGTGAGCAGGAGCTGAAATTCAGATTTATAGTTCATGTTGTGTTTAATGGATAAATTCTTTGGCAGAGAGCTAAAAACTATGAGGTGTTTATAACATTCCAGGTTCCCTTCCTTTTTAGTTAAAAGCAATAGCAGAACAAAAAATGTAACTAGCGTTCTGCTGTATTAAAAATGTACATATTTACAGCGAGCACATTTTTTTCCCCTTGCTCTTCTGATTTTTCTGTAATGGCTTTCCTGTTTTTAAAAACTCACAGATAGTGACCTCCAGGGTCTCCGAGGGCTGGACGCACTTGTGTGGCCAGAGACCAAACTAAAATGAAAGATTAAAGCAATTCTGAAAGATTTCCTGATAGGCCTCTGCCAGCGCTATTTCAGAAAAAAAGTCCCCTGTCATCTGGCCCCCGGCCATTTCCCGGCCACCTCCGTGGGTGTGGAGTGGGGAGGCATTTCAGAGCCGCTCTTGGAGTTTTGGTGCAACTCTTTATTAAATATTTAACCTCTCTCCTTTTTTTTTCCCTGCCCCTAATTCAGCTGCACTGCAAGGAGAGCAGTTTTTCTAAAGGCATCCAGATGCTGTGGTGCCTGATAACGTGGCTTTTGGGGAGGATGAGCCTTTACAGCACAGATGTGTTTCATCGATGGTGTGGGGCATCCTTTGTGTGTGTGGGGTGACAGAGGGATGGGCAGATTATGCAGAAATTTTGGCTGGAGGAGGGATGCAAGCTTGGGGCAGGCTTACAGCCTGTAAGATGTGTCAGGACAGAGGGATGTGGGACCCCCAGCTGCCTCAAACCCACCCTGTCGTTCCCGATGCTCCGATAATGCCGAATCCCATCCCTCCGCCGGCCACCTTTGGGCTGGATGACTCAATTCTGGCATTTCCCTGCACAACCAGCTGTGTTTCTCCCTTTTTGCCCACTCTGAAGGAACCACAGCGCTGGGGACGTGGGATTTCCACTGGTTTTGTGGTTATGGGCAGCAGTATCCCAGCTTTTGTCACTGTGGCAGCGTGTCCCAGCAGTGTGGTGGGCAGCGACCCTGCAGGGGGACAAGGAGTCCTCAAGCTCCTGCCGTGTCCCCAACCCTGGAAAGTCTGTGCTTTGGCATCCACGCTGTTGTGTTTGAGGTAGCTCCCCATGGAGACAGAGATTTTAAGGGTTTTTTGGCTAATAGCTGGATAAACAGCCACTTTCCTGATGTTTGAACTGTTGCAAAGAAGTGGCCACTAAAGAACGGCAGGATGGTCACTGCTGGCCACCAGCTGGGCAAGCAAAAGACTCATCTTTAACTAACTCCTGTTTCAGCCTCTTTCCCACTCGGAAATAACGTTCTTCTGCATTCCAGCATTACCCAGGATTAGGTATTAAGAAACACAAACAGAGTTAAACCTTTGGAAAAGGGTTCCTAAGGTGAATTTTGGGGCAGGGATAAGAGGTGAGCAGAGACCAAGGGCTGTCTAGCCCCAGGCTGTGCCCCAGTTTGCCCCTCGGGCCAAGAAGATGCTCACCCAGGTCCCAGGGCTGAGGGGCAGTTTCAGCCTGCAATGTGCTGATAAAGCCAGTTCACTGCCTCCATAGAGGAAACATACTATTCCCCACTATTTTAATTAGGTTTTAAGTGGAATCAGCAGCATCAAGTTGTTTTAAAAAATTGCATAACAGAAACCACAGCTGATCTTCAAAAACTCCTTTTCGGAGGGAAATGGTGATTATAAATAAGAAGGCAGTTTTATAGCTCAATTACTTTAGTAACTTGATTTAACAGCTTGTTTTTTAAACCTACACCAAACCTAAGATAAAGGATTGATAATGTAATATGTAGAATACATTCAGCATAAAAACTGCAAATCCTACATCATACCACTGGAAGAGAAACATAAATGCATGCCGAAGCCTACAGTGGTTTTATTTTAACTAGTATAATATAACAACATGACATGCTGTGAAAAATAAATAACTTTTGAAAATGCATTTTCCAGGAATGAAAGTAATATTGAAAAATGACTGAAGTAATCACTTTTGTATGGATTCCGAGAGCAAAAGAGACAAAAAGAATAATTCAGAACTCGATGCAGTGTTATACGAAAGCATAAAAGGGTTTTATAAAATACCCTGCTCGAGCCTGTGCCGTGTATGTGCTTACGGTCAGACGTGGTGAACTTTGAGTGGTCCCTTTTTCTGTGAGTAGTGTTATTAGCAGTGATGTATCCTGCTATGCATGCAGGCCTTATTCAGCCTTGAAGTGACAGAATATGACCTGTAGCCAGAGCACACGAGCTTCTGGACTCCTACTAAATGCCATTTTTGCTTTGATTATCATTGTTTGGTGTGGAACAGATCAGCTACAGTGGAAATCTAATCTGGCTCCCATTAGCCTCAATGGAAACAGCATCATGTCTTCACTTTTTCTGGGGGGATTGATTTCTTCCTGGGAAATCTCTCCTTATGTTATTTGCATGTGACTTCCTATTATATTTTTTAGCACGTATTTGTAACCAGATGGGATGCAATGCTTGCAAGTCTTTGAGTATTTACCTGCTGTTTAATCCTTTTTAGTATTGGAACAGTAATGGAATCGGATTTAGGAGCTTTGGGGTCTGAATCTTCTCTCAACTCTGCCACTGTAAATTGGGAATAAATTTCCTAGAACCAGGGGAATTGGTTAGATGTGATGCAGAGAGTATTCAAATGGGTGCAACCGCTGCTTACTCCTCTGGATGGTGTTGAAAAAGTAAACAGATTTGTACTTTGGGTAGGATGCCTCATGTGGGGCCCTCCGTGGGACTGAAGTACTCACCTCTGCAGTTAAAGGCACTGAAAATCTTGTTTTTATCCCTTGTGCTTGCAGCTGGAATAAATACCAGCTCTTGCAGCAGCCTTTCTGTGTCCTGCCTGTTTTTTTGGAAAAGGAGGCGGTGTGTCATTTTCAAAGCCTGTCGATGATGTGTATAAAGGGGATGTGAGCTGGGGTATTGTGAAATGCTTGTTGGGCAAGGAAGATGCTTTCCTTTGCATGGCTTACATTTCCCCTTGGAGTCTGGGCAGGTGGTGACAGAGAGCTGACACCTTGGTGGCCACGGCTGGCTGAGGGCTCCTGATCCACAGCACCACCAAAAGGATCTGTGCTGAACCCTTTGCGTGGTGCTAAGGAAGAGTCCACAGGCCTTAGACCTAAGATTATCTTCTCCTTCATTACCTTGAATCTTTGCAAACTCCCCCTGGGATCAGGCAGAGCTTTGTCAGGCACAGCACACAGGAGCGGTGCCTATAGAGTTAAATGTCCAGAAAAAAGTGCTTTATGTGGCTTTATATTAGTTTTAATTTCCTGGTGGAAAATGCTGTTAATCTCTAGTGTTCTCCCTTGCACTGTGTAAAACAGGATATTATACCTATAGCAATATTAACTCCCTTTTATTGAGGGGCTCTTATTTTTGGTGCAAAACAGTGACTTGAGCGTTGTATAAAGTTGGTAGCCGTGTGCCAGGGCAGGTATGAATAGGAGTGATTCAGTGTCTGGGGTGCACTTCGGACATTCTTTGCATCCTGTTAATTATGTTAGTTTGGGGATGGACTTGAAAACCCTGTGCTGTGGCAAAAATCGGTGTTTTGAAGCTAGAACAAAGGTGCCTGTTAGGTTTGCCTTCCTCGGGCCTACAGAGGGGTATTTAAATCAAAGAACCCTGTCGCTTTTCTCCCACCATGTTACTGCATGTGTAAAACTGTGTTCAGGCAAGAGGGGGTTAATTCAATAAAATAAATATAAAATACTCTCCAGGCTGTTGGACAGAGCTGGAAGGGGTCAGAGGTTGCTGAGCTGCTTCACTAGCACACTAATCGATTTGCTGTCAAGGTAGTGGTGCTGGGGTTTCAAGTAAGAGAAGAATTGAGTGCCGCTCGGGCCCAATTTCCATAATTGCTCACTGCCTTTAGTGTACAACCTTTTATGAAACACAAAAAATATATCACTGAATTGTATTGATTAGCCATTGGTCTGAATAATTCACTTAGTATTTATTGCCTGACCCTCAGAGGTTAAATAAATCCACTATCTAACTTTGGCTTGTGAGAAATATTACTTATTCATTGAAATGTGGACTGATTATTACACAATGGGAGTGTATCTTTGTTGTTCTTTTTATCTCCTCCTGGAAAACTTAGTCCCTGCTGCATCTTAATGGCAATGAGTTAAAACAAATATTTATGGATAGTGAAGAGCATTTTCCAAAATAAACACCAGTGAATCTGTACTAGCAGAGCTTGGGGTTTTTATGTGAAAGACTTTTTTTTCCCCTCACCCTGTTTTTCGGGTCACATTTCAGGGTCAAAATTCAAAATCCTCCGAAGTGAACTTTTATGTGTGATGGTGAAATATATTCATTCGCAAAGTTTTCACCGCAAGCATCAAGTCTGCATAGCAGCTTTATTGCTTGTGATGGGATCTAAGTCCGTTTTTATAGCACTATTTTTGGATAGCTCCTGAAGGCCGTAAATCTTCCTATCATATTAAACACCCTCTGATAATTAAATTCTCAAAGAAAACAGAAACCTTTCCTAACAAGGAAAGATAAAATTTAAACCAGTCAACCATGGACAGCTCACTGTCATTACAATAAAAATGATTTCACATCACCTTCAAATGTTTTGGACATAATCTGCAGGGCACTTTATGGCTTTGTCAAACATTAAGGTAATAATCAATTATTTATCAGAGGATGGTATTTACATATCGCTTTTAGCATAGCTAAACAGTCCTTCTTTTGTTGATGAGCTGATATACCTCAAACACAATAGCATAGCTCTTAAATTTAATTATACACTCATTTACCATCAGATCTAGTCATCTAGATAAAATTGTTCAGTAGCTTGAAGTATCCCCTCCAAAAAAGATTTCCTAACTTTGTGTAAAGTCTTTCCTCAGTTTCCGGCCTGCATCCTCCAGCATCCCAAAGTATTGTTTTTGAAGTTTGATGGAATTTGTGTTAGGTCAAGAGGAGGAAACTATGTGAAGCTTTTTTTTTTCCTTTTTTTTTTTTNTTTTTTAATGAAATGTAAAGGAAAAACCTAATGTGGTCTTGGTGCTACCTTGTATTTGTTGATGGCTGTGTGTGTCTGTATCCAGGATCTGAGCTTACAGTTAGCAGGAGCTCAAAGCCCGTGTTGGTGGTGTTATAATACTGAGCCTCTTTTCCTGTATCACATAATGGAAGGAAAAGTCTGTCAGAAAATAATGGGGATATAATATGTACAAGATCCTCTAACATTTACCCAGGTGGCCAGCTTCCTGAGCCCTGAGCACGGCGTGACAGCCAGAGGATTTCAGCGTTCCAGACTCCTCACTCGGGGATCTGACAGTGCGTCCCAAACCGTGCTTGGGGTCCCCAGTGCTGGGAAAGGGGCAGTGCCACGGGATGTGGGGGCACCCAGGCACGGATTCCTACCTGGAGTGAGGCACGGCCGCTGGGGAGAGATAATTTTGCATCCATGTGGACCTTCAATTTATAACCTTCTTGCTAAAGTGCTGCGTGCAATGAACTGCCAGGAAGTCAATTTGTCTGCCTGGCAGGCAGGAGTGGCTCGAGCTCTGTCTCGGGGAGTGCAGAACAGGGATTTTTGTGTGCTGGTTGTCCATGAGGGCTCAGCAGCAACCACCAAGTCCTGTTGGGCTGTTCAGTTCAGCGAAACTTCAGTAGTGCTTGCTCAGGAACACTTTGCAGGAGCTCAGCATGTGGGTGCAGCTGGGAGAGGGATGGAGCAGCTGGAAGTGCTGGTGGGGCTTTCCAAGTGGCTGCTAGAGGTGGGAATATCCTGACAGGCATTCATCCCTATCTTCAGGTGCCTAAATGCCTGCACAAGTCTGGCCTTTGGCTAAGCTTGAGGCATACAAATTCTGCTGGGTATGTTTAAGTGACTGCTTTACACCCAGTTTGCATTAAAGGGGTTTATTATTTATTAAGGGGATGCCTTAATGTGTTTTTCCTCAGTTAAGTGATGTCATTTTGATATTGCCCGTAGTGATAGAAGGGTTATGAAATTCATCTTTCTGTCTCTGATGAGAAAAGACAAATTGACTTCTTGCGCTAACATTCCTTTGTTCAGGTAAAAACTTCGTAGCTGGGGTGCACAAATCAGTAGGAAAGCAACTTGAAAAAGTTTGTGATGGCATCTCAGCGTAATTCTGCTGTGGGTGTTGAAAGAAATGTGCTAGCTGAACAGTCACATTGGGAAGGCTACTTATACAAATAACATTTTAAAGCAAGCTAATGTCACAATAAAGTCCATAATAACAGGCAAATTAGTAAGAGGATCCTAAACCAGCAGCCCTGTCCTCTGATGAAAGGAGGTTGACGTTTCAACTCAAGCCCCCAGTTTTGTTCACTCCAGGAACTCTCTGACCCTCGTGCTCATCACTGTTCCCAAAGCAGCGATGTCCTGGTCCTGGCAGAGGGCTCTGTGCTCTGCAGTCACCCATCCTCATCTAAGCGGGGTGTAAAACTCTACTAAGATGTATAATGTTTTGTCAGTTTATATTAAAACTGGTGCTTCTTTTTGATTTTGCCTGCTTTCTCCGGAGAGGAACAAAAAAGGAAAGCAAAAATAGAACAGAAAAGCCTCCTGGCAGTCGAGGACAAACAAGGCTGGTCCCTGCTCCCAGTTACATTTTAGGAAGGGGTGCAGGGAATCTGACTTTCTTCCAGTGCTGCTCCACTCCTAGCAAAACCAAACAAACATCCAAAAAAACCATCCCCAACTGTCTCCCCTCGCCCTGAGAGCTGCTCCTGCGGAGGGAGCGTGTCCTTCCAGCGGAGCCGAGTGGGGCAGGGGGTGGCAGGGCTGAGAGAGATCTCAGGCCTTCCCTCAGAGAGATCCTTTCCGTTTCCCACCTCCCAGGAGGCCCTGGATGGGATGAGGTGAGGGAGGGGAGGCACCACACACAGATCCCGAAAGCTGCTCTGCCCCGGTGGGGTCGTGCATCCCTCGGTGGTTTCACGGGTGCTTCCTTTGGCCCATGTCAGTCACAGTGCTGCCCACCCTGGTGAGGTGCCAAAGGTACCCATGGCCATTCACAGCCTTAATCCAAGGAAAAGGGAGGGGAATCCATCTCCTTCCCTGTCTCTTGTACGCTTTAATGCGTCCTGAAATGTACATTCTCTTTTCCTTTCAGGTTGCGCTGCACGTAACATTTGAAAAGCTCTGTCAAAACAACTGATGTGGGGGGAGAAAGTAATTGTCTTGGTATGGGATGGTTATCTAGACCTTAAGCAGCAGCACAGAGAGGGTTATTTTGTTTGCAGTTTAACTAGAAGTGCCCAAGATTTCCCAACTGTTCTATTTTTGCAAATGTAAAAGTTTCATAAAAGGGTCAGATTTAGGCCCTTGTGTGGGAAACAACTGATACTGCCAGCAACAGGGCAAGATCACTGCTGTGTTGTGGTTTAAATGTCTTATTGCATTCCAGGCATTGCTGAACTGTATATAGAATGGATGACTTTAAATCTCTAGGACTTTGTGTGAATTAGTAACCTTTTGATTTTGTTTTAACATTTATATATTATTTTAACTCTAGATGTTTGTGACTTCTACCCTCCCCCCAGTAAATAATCAGCTTATAACAGGAAATTATCAGGGCGGTTACAAACAGCTCTCAGGAACAGAGTCCACTTTTCTTTTTCTTTTTGGACTCCTATCTTTTTAATATTCTCATCTGGATGGTTTTGGCTCCAAACTAGAAGCAAATGGAAACCAGGGAATTGCCATCAGTACAGGGAATATATGGATTTCATGTGCAGTAATGATGTATCTCAGCAGAGTTAGTAAAACTAGAGATGTCACATTCACAGCTGGTTAACATTTTACACTTGAAGTCCTCATAACATTTGTATATGTTTCAACACTTCTTTTTTTTTCAACTTGGGACCATCTGTATTTCTCATATGTGACACTGACTGGGAAGCACAAACTTTCACAGAACCAGCAAATGACTAGTTAGCTCTACCAGATGTCTGTCTCTTCCCACTTTGTCACTCGAGATGCTATTAAATTGAAATTGGGTGGGGGAAACAGTGGACTTCTGAACTAAAAAACGTTCCCCAAAGAAGTTTTAAGTAAAGAATTTGGCTCCCAGGGTCTTTGTTGCATTTATAATAGCAATAATAAGGATGATGGATTTGTAGAGAAGGAAGACTTTTTAAATTTTAAAATAGATAATCATAGACTAATCTAAGCAGGTATTACATCTGCAAGAAAGGCTGTTAAAACCTATTCTCCTAAATTTCAATTTGTCCTCCATGTATTCCTTTGCTCAGCTGTGTGGATCTCATTGTGATTTACTTTTCAATTTAGCAAAAGTTAATTTCTAATGCTTGCAAAGGATAAATGCATGGAAAATACATCTTTTTTCCTGCTGTGTAGGTCCCATTAGGAAAAAACCATAGAAGTAACTGGTGTTCTCATTGCATCTCTTCTGAGCAATCCTGCCCCGGTGATTTGTTTTCCCTCCCTCAGCTGCTGTCGAGCTCTGCAGCACTTCAGGTGTTTTGCAGGGCTGTTTTTACCACAGCCTTTTGCATTTGAAGAACTCACGATGGATTTTAGTGCAGAGTCAAACTCCACAGGCTGGGAGAAGGCTCCAGCAGACCCGGTCACGAGGACAAACAACAGCTTGGTTCCGTACAGCGCAGTGTGATGGGTGTCCCCTGAAGTCAGAGACCTAAATTAATTACATTTAATCAAGCCATGCTGAACAACTGAGCTAGACACCTCAACCTTTTCACGCTATGGCTTTAATGTCCTACTTACACTCAGAGCTGAGGTTCAGGGGATGGATGTGACCATGGCATTCTGGCCCTTTGCTGGGAAAATCAAAGATCCCTTGAAATGGAAGGTCTGTGGGTATGCCATTAAAAAGTGATACATAATGCTTGAAAAGAATATCACAAAGTTGTTTCAAATCACATTACTGGGAGCTTTCATTAAAGGGAAAACTTACTCCCGTTCTAAGGTGTACATTGTCAGTAACTAAAGTTAGCAGGAATCTGATTCCATTTTTCACATTCAGACAGACCTGTAGAGACATATTAAGTAGAAAATCCAGAGAAAAGGAGAACCACCTATAGGAAATCTTGCAGGGTTCAGACAAGGGCAGTTTCATGTGACCTCGTAGATTGGATATAAAAAGGCTGCTATTAGTTCCATGTCAGTTCTTATAGCAAATGTTACAGAGTAATGGAGGGTGTTAAGCTGTCAAGTACTAGCAAGGGTTAATAAGGTTAAAGAAGAAGTAAAAGCAGGCCAACAACAAAAAGGAAAAAAACCCCGTGGATAAATATGCCCTAATAAATAAAGGATGGCATATCAAGGGGGAAACTAAAGTCATAACTTGGGAGCAAAGCAGTTGGAGAAATTGGAAGCAGGATAATACAATGTGCTTTCTCTTGTGCTGGTGCTATGGCTAACTCCAGGCAGTGCAGGATGCTGCAGGGCAGGACTGAATCCCCTATTTCCCACAGATAGCTGGAAAAAAAAAATGTATAGTTGAGTCCACTAAATGTTCTAAATATAAATGGAGGGATGCAAATGAGTGAATAAATGCATACATGGAGTAAGTAATTAAATAAGAGAATCCCAGGAACAGGAGCAAAGCACCTGAAGTTAAATATGAGCCATGTTTTGACATTGTCCTCTGAGATGATTTGAGCTTTGGTGCTTTCTTGTAGCTGAATTCCAAGGTAATTCACATCTCTGAAAGACAGGAAAAGATAGAACTTGAAGCTCTTATGACATGTTATTCTTTCTAGGAGTTTCTGGCATTTCTCTTAATTTTAGCCTGCTAGGACATTATTAAGGAAGGAGTTTTAAAACTTTTTTTCTTCCTTAGGAGTATTCTACCTGCTTTATATATCAGGCCTGAGTTTTGCGACTCCTCACATGCACGCTGTCCTTCATCTTCAGGCACAGTTTCTGTGAGCTCAGTTATTCCAAGGAGATCAGTATTGCCTTGTCTAAAGTTAAGGCTGAAGCAGCATTTGCAGGTGGGAGCTACTGGACTGCAAAAAATGCTTAGCTGTGATCTCAGTGGGCATTTTGATTTTATTAAAATTGCTGGCAGCTCTCACGAGCTGCTCTTGGGGTGATCCAGCTTTTTACTGCAAGTGCAGTCGGCAAGTTGTGCCTTCTATTGGTGAGGTTCACGGATTTGGCTTTTTTGTTTATAACCAAAACGGAGCTTGAGAGCAGATTATTTTGCCTTTCTAAGTATTGTACCTCAACATTTTTAGTTGTAGCTCTACCTGTCTTGTGAGGGAAAAATATTAGTCCAAAAGACCCTCCTATGAATTGTTGCCAAATATTTTTTATTTATAGCCAAGTGCTAACCGAGCTAAACTTTGCACGCTTGTCTTTGCTTTTGCCTTTCCCCGTTCTCTTTGCTCATCAGCGTGCCTGCAAAAGTACACAAATAATTTCTGAAACCCCTCTGCCAGTCCTCTTGCTATCACTTGCAGACCATGAGCCGGCAGACATCAGGCTGAGAAACATGATGAAAAGATGTAATGAGTCCTGACATGGCTTTTAGGCTGCTGGGTTTGCCAGCAGCAGGCAATGCTGGATCTCATTTGCTGTTTGCTGGGACCACAAGGCTGCAGAGAGCCCAGGTTGTCCCCACCCGTGGCCATCTCCCTGCCAGGGGTGGGGGTCTTGCAGAATGATGGGTGTTTTTGCTGCTGTAGGAAAATATTGTCCCCATCCCAAAATACTTCATACAACTACCTCCTTCCTTTTGCCCAGGGAGATTGGTTCAGCGGGAGGGAGAGGAAAGAATAAGGAAAAGATTGTGTTTATTTCCTCCACGAAGCAGCCTGAGGATCTGCCTCATTCCAAGACATCTGATTAATTGCTCAGCCGAAGGAGCGCTGGAAAACGTTTACATCATTTATCAGTTTGGAGGAGGGAAGTGAAAACAAAAAATACGTTTGTTTTTTTTCTGCTCCCCTTCTCTCCCTCTTCCATCTGTCCTCTCATCCTCTGTTCCTCCCCTCCTCAGGGCAGGAAGGGAAGGACAGCAGAGCAGGGAGCTGTGGTGGAGGGCAGCCCTCAGCACACTGGCTTCCCAAACCCAATTACGGGACTCATTGTTAATTTTCACCAGAAAATTGGAACATTTCAGCAAATGGAAAATTTTCTGTTAAGATTGTTCTTTTCTATCCAAAACATTCTTTTCCAGAAAACTATTTAGACGAATAAAATTCTAGTTATTTCTGTCCTGGAAAACATAGCTGGAGGTTGAGGTCGGAGCTCCAAGCTGGCCGGTGCCTCCTGGACCTCTTACAGAAGTTACACATCTCTCTGGGAGCTGCTCTATAGGATACTTGGAGAGGAGCAACATGTTTGTTTTTAATGATGCTGCTAGTTTTCACTATAAATTTGAGCAAAGTGGGCGGTATTGGAACCAGCTGCTGGAATTTTTTTTTTTGTTTGTTTGTTTTCATGAGAAAAATGGAAACGTACTGCAATAAATTAAACACTATACATATTTTTACACCGTGCTGTCTCTGAGCATTGAGCTGCTAGGAAATTACAGAAGCTGAGGGCAGCGTTGGGCCCTGTATTCATTTCACATGCGCTGAAGTAAAGCGACAAATGTTTCAGAGTAACTGGATTTCCTTTTAAAGTGACACTTTATTTGTGCTTGAAAAATGTAAGGAGCCTTCACCCAGAGATTTTTTTCTGCCTGTGTTCCTTCTTTAATGACCGGTGCTTACAAAATAAGCTAAGTAAAAATAATAATGAAAAAAAGAAGCAAAGGGAAAAAACCCCAAACCCATTTGGTCGACTTCTCTTTTCATTAACGGGAGAGCAGCAATGCTTTTAGATGCAGAGCCTAGTAGCTTCCCACTAATTCCTCAGCCCATCCTTAATTAGTGTTTTACAGCTAATCCTCATCATATATCCTAACGAGTTTCCCTTGCGTTGGTTCCCCACGAGTTTTATTGCACGCGGAGTCCTCGGGAGTGGCGCTGGGAACGGCCGCGGCGCGGAGGCCGAGCTGCTGCTCCTGATTGATTGCTCACTGGAGCTCACCCCAGCTCGTTACCCCCGGGCCCGACTCCCCTCCATATGCCTGGTGTCAAATTTGGGAAAGCAGCTGGTCACTCAGGGCTCATCCTGCGGGCAGTGCTGGGAGCCGGGCAGCGGCGCCGGCGGCTGGAGCGACTTTTGCTGCCGGTTCTGCCGCCTTTAATTGAGCAGCGTGACAACCCCAGCCAGAGCTATCAAAATAGAGCCTGTGAGGAGGTTAGCAAGTTTTTGAGGAAAAAAAACGTTGTTGCAAGTGTAATACGCAGATCAGAACCTTTCAGCATTGCCATATGTGCCTTGTGCTGTACCCAACGGAGACAGAGCTGAGGAAAAGGCCCTTTTTAAAGTCAGCGGTACTCTGGTGAGCACCCTCAGGATGGGTTGGCTTGGAATTTAACTAAAGACACTAATTTTAATGCCCTCAGTGTGTAAAATACAAGTATTTTACAACTAGCAGCGGTAACAGGAATGGCCTCGACCTTTCCCAGTATTCATAATTGAAAAGCACTGTGAGGTCACTTAAAATTTCAATGCAGTATGGAAGTATTGTAGGAATCACACACGCGGCATTAGGAACTAATGCCCCAACTGTGAGCAGCCGCTATGCAGGGTTTTTTTTGTCAACACTGCAGTACTTCAAGAATATCTCAATTGTTTGTGATAATTTAGACTTAATGTTGTGGATTTTTTCATAAAATATTAGTAATAGTTGGCAGAGGGGCTGGGAATTAGCATTTGATTAAAGCCATCTTGGACATAAATGCTATTTGGTGGCCCCTCACTTTGTCATTCAGCAGAAGTTTATTTTGCATTCAAATAACCAGTGTGGAAGTGATGGGCTTCTGGGTTTCAAATGATTTTCAGTAATTAAAGCAAAGAAGGACGACTTGCTGCAGTGCACCCTGTCCCAGCTTTATGATGACATTTGTCACCTTTCTGCCTCTCTCAGGCCAGCAGGTACCAGCTGAGCAAGGCTGTGGGGGCACAGTAGATCTCGATGCCTTTCAGGCATTGTGGTTGGCTCTGGTGCAGAAATCAATCTGCTGGGAGCTCCTTGTGCTGCAGATGGAAACGAGAGTCTCAATTTCAATTTACTAAGCAAGAAAGTTGCACGGGAGGGGGTTGGTTAGGAAGGGAAAATCAGAATTCCTCAGCATGGCCTTTGAGCCAGGAGATGCTGTGTGCTGAGCCGGGAATAGCTCTGGCACCAGCCAGGGGGGCTGCCAGAAACTTTGCTGTTTGTCCATCTACAACATGCAGCAGGTCAGAATTAGAAGAGTGAATTGGAAGAAGGGAGAGAGAGGACAAGTTCAGGGGTTGTTTCTTATTCTTTTCTGTTCTTTGGCAGTTGGTTGGGTTATTTTTCGTGTGCCACTGGATCCCATTCTAATTATTAATATAATTTTTTTGTATGGCACACCAAATATTTTTCTAAGCCTGTGACAAAAGTATCAGCATAAAGTCATACCAAAGTTCTACCAGATGTGGTAAATGATACTCAGTGATCAGAACAGAACAGCAAAGCAGAATCTGTGTCAGAGGGAATACCCACAAAACAAGGGAGGAATACACACATTAATGAGCCCGATATAAAACATTTTTAAAGCATTTGTATAGTTGCTATAGAAACACCTTGGCCTTCACTCTTGCTAATTAGTTGGATTTTGCACATTTTATATTTGAAAATGCAAATTGGATTTCATAAATTATTACTTATTTTTCATTTATATTTACAGTACTGTTATCCAGATACATGCAGGAAGTCTGAGATATTAATTAGTTATATAACACAAATAAACGTGACATTTATGGTCACAGGACATCCCTTGTTTTAAATATTCGTCTGGTAAATGCTTGGAGGAATTGTGCAAAGATTAATGCTTTTGTAGGTAAATATAAATGAATGGGGCCTAATGAGTTTTTAATAAAGTGCATTTTTTGAGCAGTAGAACTATAATGATTTTGGTCAAAGGAATGCAAGCTTGTCACTAAGTGGTTATAGAGGGCTAAAAATATTGCTCAGGTTTTTCTCATCTTCACCCCTGACAGAGGTATGAGTGCAATGAGGTCCCACAGATGAGGTGGAGCATGAAACGACGCTGTAAAGCCACGTATCCAGTTCTGTCTGCTTTACTTTCTCAAGTCTTGTTTGAAGTGTTGTGCCAGTCAATGCACCTTTCCCATGCTGTGTGCAGTAGTTCAGGAAATACTCCAAATTCTTCCAGCATACACACAGTGCCCTTCTCTCAACTTTTCCTGTAGTAAATACCCTGTTTGAGTGAGGTGGTGAGGGCTGAGCTGAGGAGCAGGCTGCAAAGATCAGGCCGTGTCTCTGCAAGTGTGTACAGATTTCCCTATTCACTGTGGATAAGTGTTTGGAGACACTGAAAATTCAATTCTTCTTGTCCTTATTTGATCTGTGGTTTTAATAACCAAGCAAAAGCCTTTTTGTGTTGGTGGTCCAGTGGATTTTCTATTGCACTTCACTAATTTTACTGCAGTGTTTTAGCGATAAGCAAAAATAACCTGTTTTCCTTCATCTGTAATTCTGTGTTAATACGTATTTTTCCATGTGCAGGATGCTAAATAGTTTTAGCAAGGCACTTGAATAAAAACCTGAAAAATGTGGCCTGTTCATATGTTATCTTGTTAATCAGTGACTTCCGTAGGGTCATGTGTTCTGGACAGCGCTCACCACAGTTTAAATTGGTTTATTAGCTGGGAATAGGAACAGCTTGTTCGAATCCAGCCCCTTTAAACCATATAAATAAAATACTAAACAGATTTACTTTATGTGCTGCAATGAAAGGAACAAAAGTTTGGAAAAGGCTTCTTTTCTCCTTTGGAAATTGAAAGTGAAGTGAGCAGGGAACACTTGCACACCAAGTCCAGAGTGGGAATGCCGTGGCCAGCAGCTATCGGAGCGCCGCAGACAATGCTAATGGAACAGCTCCCAGGTCGGAAAACATTTTTGTTGGCCATTTGATACTCGAAATGCCAGCAGACAGCCAATCTGAAAAGGGAAAAAATTACATTCCTGATATGTTACATTGTGTTAAATTGGATTCTGTTGTCATGCCATGTACTGCTGTGTCATTTCATGTATTGACTTTTAACCGGCTGGAACCGTGTCGTTCTTGGAGATTGCAACCTGACAAAATCCAACCTGTGTTATTGAACGAGCAGCCGCTATTTCTCTTCTGGGGTTCTGGAAACCAGAGGAGGAATTCTCTCCTCAGCATTTACCGAGTGAGGCCTATGAATATGGAGCACATTTTTATGCTGATTACTGTCTTTCCTGCCAAACCAAAGAACTGTGCCTGTGGAAGTGAGGTGGGCAGAGAGCTGCTCACACGGAGAACCAGATCTTTCAAAGTTAAATGATATGGAGGAGTGGGGACTGGGTTTCTGCTGAACATTCCACAGGGCTGAACAAAACTGAGTGTGAGCTGTGAAAATTTTTGCCCCATATATTTTTGCCCCATATTCTTCTCGCAGCAGCTTTTGCTGCCAGTCAGCATTTGTCTGGTAGAGAGGATAGTACCTGGATAGATCACGTGCACCCCAAAGTGTGGTGTTGATCGCTCCTATGGGTGGCTGAACATCTGCTGAGGCAGCTGGCTCAACTTCCTGAGGCTTGAGGAGTGGGCTAAAATGGGGAGAATAATTTGATCCCTTGTAGTGAGCTCCCAATTAAGTGTCACTGCGTAGGAATAGCAATAAGGCCATCAGAAATGCTTAGGTAGACCATGACACATTTTAACTCCTCAATGCCAGCAAAAAATATAAACAACTTTATTTATTTATATAAATAAGAGTTCAGTAACTTCTGTATAACTGAGGTAGGAGAAAATATTTGCAGAAGTGGGACTCAGCCCTCTGTGAGCAACATGCGTGAAATGTGGTAATGCTGAATGTAAACACAAAAAGAGTTAAAACATGAAATTTAAGGCACAGTTCAGTGAAAAGTCAACGAGGACAGTGTGCACCCCTCCTCAGCCCGACACGTGGGCCACTTTGGCAGGACGTTGCTGCACTGGTAATTATCTCTGGAGCAGACAAGCTGTTCCCTGTAGCAGGGCTGGCATTTCAGCTCCAAACTGGGAGAAGGGGCAAATGGACAGTTCTTATTTTGTTGTTTTCTTTTTATGGACAGCACCTCTTCTGCTCTCCAAGTCCTAAAAATGTTTTTGGTTTTTTTGGGATGGATTAAGCAAACATTTTTGCTTTTTTTTTTTTTTTTTGCTGTTTCTCCCCCAATACTTATTTGTAGAAGGAAGGCAGGAGACAAAATGAAGTAAAATGCAGAAGTTTTGCTTTCCAATTTCTTTGCCAAAATGGAGGTAATGAAATCAGTAATCCTCTTGGGATTTCTCTCTCTCCCTCACTCAAATTTTTGGTATTTGTGACATTTGCTCCTCATATGAGGAAATGCTCTTAAAAAGTCCCGCACTGCAAATGTCAATAAACAAAGCAATAAAAGAAGGCGGGATCGGTAACAAAAAGTCATTGTTTTTTGGTATGTGGTGAACAACAGCAGCATGAACCTCTCAAAATAGACTCCATCCTCCAGGACGAGGCCCCCATCCCGCTCCTGCGGAGGATAAATGAAACACCGAGGCCTTTGCTGGTCCCCAACCCCACCAAAGCAAACAAGCCCTTGAATTCAGGGCTGTCATCGGCACCGGGAAGGCCCTTGCAGGATCACAAAACAAATTGAGCGGTGGAGGGTTTCCGGGCAGGCAGCTAACAAAAATATACTATCAGAGGATGCAGTCCACTGAGCTCTGCGTCCGACCCAGCAGTGGGCTGCAAACCTGGGCTTCCGCTGCTCCGCTTCACCCCACATCTGGAGGGGCTGCGACCATCGGCCTCGGACCGTTTTAGAAATCAGATACTCGGGGTATCAGGAAGTTGATTCGACTTCCACTTCCTTAGCAAAACACGCATTAATATTTCAGGTTTTCTTTTATAAAGCCGTGTTCTGTCTCGAGCACAGGGTGAAAATTATGCGCTGGGAAAATTCGCTGGGATGGAGCCGGAGCGTTCAGTGAGCCCGGGCCGTTTTCTAAAAAGCTTGGGCTAATTGAATCCTGCTGGTTTGTTAGTGCTTTTTGACAGCTTTATATAAGTACTAAATAATATTTACAAAAAAATGGAAAAATGTGTCCTCACAGGCATACACACACCTACAAAAAGGAGGAAAAAAAATCTATAAAACATTTCCACACTCAGTTAGAAAAGAAATCATGTTTATTATACTCAGTTCTGCACTGTGTTCAGCATCTTTCTTCAATTAGATGGCCAGATGACACAGATCTTCCTGTTACTTTCAGTAAGCACAAACTTTGCTATCAAGGTTGGACCTTTTGCTTTTCCTTTCTTGAAAGACAATTTCCCTTTAAAAAAGACCCCCATATTTTATTGTTACAGATTAATAGGGTGCCACAAAACTGATAACACAATCTTGAATGCTGTGTGGAATTCCACTTCCAATCCAAAAGTCTCATTTTTCATACATTAAAAAATGTTTTTTGCTTATGAAAGTTCCTTTTTTTTTCCCCTTTTAAATGTTGCTGGGATAAAAAACCAAGCAGAAAACTATTTCTTTAAGGGCTTTACTGATTCTGTGTGAATAATCTATTTTTTTTTTTGAATAAACAGCCTGTATATGTTAATGTTGGTTATCTGAAGTTTCATGGTCAACAGATGTTCAGTGAAATAATATGCAAAGGTTTAAATTCAGACGCTGAGTGTTCTTTCATGGGAAGTTTACCTTGTGGATCCAGACATCTTGTCTTTTTAGAAAACAGTAAATCCCTTTTTCCCCTTTTTAATCAGAAATTAATGTAAATGTGCCCAATATACTCCTGCACACCAATATTTAAAACAACAAATATTTTTTTGACAGCTCTTTACCCGTGTGCTCCCAACTGCGGGTAAAACACAACAGTCAAACCTCTGTCTCTCCCCAAAAATTGGACTTAGGCAAATAGCCGAGACTTAAACTCAACAAACTCGGCCTCCGCAGGGCTGATGGTGAAAGAGCATTCCAGAGCCTGGAATCATGTATCAGCCATGGCCTGTTTCCCATCCCGGCTTGCTCGGAGCTGGGAACAATTAACAAGAGGGCCACAGCTGATCCCGAATGATGGGCTGACAGATTGGGAGTGAAAGTGATCTCCAAGGTGCTTAGCCTCAAACCACAGCCTTGGGGATCGCTGGCAGAGATTTGCAGGGATGCGGGGGGAGGGAGCGGGGCTGTGCCACCAGCTGCCGGGGCTGGGCTCCGGGGGCTCGGATGCTGGGAGTGGGGCAGGGGTGCCAGCCCTGGGGTCACATCCCGAGCGAGAGGGAAACGGAGAGGGAGGGAGGATTTTGTTTGTGGGAGCGATGGCTCTTCCAGGTGGTCTCAAATTAATATTGGAAAAAGGGATTTTGTTGGTATTTAGGGCATTTAATTAATAAGCTGCCAGAGAGGGAAAACAGCTTTGAAAGTTGGCATGGCTTTCTTGCAATACAAGCTGGATTACTGTCCCCCTTTAGCTCATGTTTAGCCACTCTAATTGTTGCCTGCTCCTCTTGGTGTGAGGAATCTGGATCACAAAAGCTTTGTTTTCAGCGTCCATCTGTCTGCCCATCCTCGGAGACAGGGACCTTCTCAGTGTTTTTTTTTGTCAGCCTTAGCTTATCTGAATCTGGCGTGTGCTGCAGCGGGAGGGGCTGGGACAGGCTCAGACAAGGTGTGCGGCTGGCTCAACACCAGCAGAGCTCCCCAGCCCAGCAG
The DNA here is from genome assembly GCA_013397865.1 of Struthidea cinerea. Taxonomy (NCBI): domain Eukaryota; kingdom Metazoa; phylum Chordata; class Aves; order Passeriformes; family Corcoracidae; genus Struthidea; species Struthidea cinerea. Next base: position 382,055 of record VZTI01002792.1, read on the forward strand.
CCACTGGGTAGATCCCTCCTGGAGCATCTCTGTGCAAGGACTGCAAATAGTCACTGTACCAGCTCCCAGTGCCTCAGCGGAAACCCATCAGCCACAAACAAGGGGCAGTTGGCAGTGCTTAAAATTTATAATTTTTTCCCATGGGAAGCAGCTGACATGCAAACCTACCTACAGAGCCTGGGCTTGCTGCTGCTGCTGCTCTACCTGGATGCTGAACTGGGCTTTTAATTGGTTCCCCCCCACCCTGTTTTCCAAGTGTAATAACTGGGTTTGGGTCCTGAGCAAGTGTATGTTGTTATTGTTAGGGACGTGGCTGTGATTTTCCGAGGAGGCTGAAGGGGTGAGGTGCCCAGGTCCTTTGAAGTGTCAGCCTCAGCCCATTGTGCTCCCAAGCTGTAAATCAGTAACTGATAAAATAGTGTCTGTGTGTGTGTGTGTGACCCCTCGTGTGTGTCCCTGTGAGCAGGCTGAATCTTTAATGCAAGGGAGAGGAAGGGGCTTTCTGCAGGTGAATATAAAAGAAATGTTGAGGTTCTTTGGAGGTGGCATCCTGGAGATAGTTATATGGGAAAAGTCAGACACAGCCTAGGGGTGCATCTTTATTTTATTTATTTGTTCATTTGGCCTGGAGCTGGACTCATTGTATGATTGCAGCTGCTGTAAAACTTATGTAAGGGCCAGTACTGCAAAGTAGGACTGAGTGCCTTTTTGTGAATTCTCTGAGCATTCAGAGAACAATTTAATAAATAGACTGAGAAAGCCATCACTTCTTAGGTTTCTAAAATAATATCTTTCCCTATCATTTTTCTCTTAACTGTTTTCTATTAAAATTTTTTGAGAGTGAAGTTAGGGGCACTGAATAATTTCAATTTTAAAAGATGGGAGCCATTTTGATAGATAAAGTGATGGTTCTGGAGTGGTTTGTGCATTATAGAATTTGCTTTTTCTTTAAATCTGATGCCTCTGCCCTCACTGTGGAATGTTTAAATGAGTGAATCTTTGCTGGGAGGGGACAAGAGATGAGACAGGAGATGGACTTGTCACTCTGGAGATGTCAGCTAATTCCTGCCCTAGTTTTTCTGCTAGGCTTCAGGTGATTGCCCCCTGGTTTTCCTGAGAAAAACTCAGCATTTTGGATGCCAAGTTTTTCTGAAAAGTGGAAGAACTGAAAGTATTGAGAATTGCTGAAGGCTTGAGGTAGCTGTCATGCCTGAGCACTTGGAAACCTGTCCTTGCATTTGTCCCTCCATCCAGGGTGATCTCCTGGAGCGAGACAACTCCAGCTGCTTTCCAAAGAAGTTGGGTCTCGTGGCCAGGTCCCCATCCCTGTCCTTCAGCCCTTTGCACAGGTGCACAGACAGGGACTTGTGCCTCCGCCAGTTTTATCCTTCCCAACCAGGACTGCTATGGTTAAAAGTTTAAACCAGCATGAAATACTTGATTCCCAGCTGTGTTCAGATTGCACAAATGCTACCTTCTAAGTTAGCACGTCCCCAGCATCCTTACTTATTGAAGTAAACTTTTTTTTTGGTGCTAAAACTGGGATTTTTTTTTTCCTCATTGAAATGTGTTTTCCTCTTTAAGGTATGAATGTTTCCTTTTATGCTCCTTCTGCCTTTTTTTTTTTTTTCTCTAGGTACTCCCTTGGGTACCCATGCAATGGCCATTTGGTCATTCAGGGGGAAAAATACATTTAACAAATGCTTTTCTGACCCATATCTTGCTTTGAGATGTGCGGAAGATGAATAGCCCTAACACATTCTGCTCTCTTCCTTGGACAAAGCTACCCAAATTTCACAGACAGAATGTATGTTTTCCATGATGCAAAGTTGCAAATTGCATTTTCATCCAGATTATTGATGTTATTTTGGAGGTGTTGTAACTATGGGCATGGAACAGTGCAATCTGTTCTTAACAGAATGCAAAATGCCCCTTTAAATTATAAATACTCAGCATGAAAAGTTCTGTCACATTTCTTAAGAGCCTGCTGACGAATAGGTTTGTGCTGGGAAAAGGCTTCCTAAGCACGTTTGGTTGTGTGTGTGTCTTTCTGTCTGAAAATGGGGATATTTTATTTCAGAAAGGCTCCTGAGAGATCTGCGCGTGTCTCGCACAACAAACCCCCGCTCGTTGTTGATTCGTGTGATGATGAGTCCAGCGCCACTCTATGGCATTGATGGGATCATATTTAGTGGCCTCTTTGCTTGGGTTTTATGATTACGTGGAAACTGTATCAGCACCCATCACTTCAGAGCCTTTTACACTCCAAAACTAAAATACACTTGATAAAAACAACATCGATCCTATGCCATGTGCAGAGGTTTCTCCACGGCACTGGAGTCTGAAGAGCTGTGACTTTGCAGAGATGCACAAAGTCTGTGAGAAATCTGCATTCTCTGCTGCTTTTCCCCGGTTATTAAAAAGTAAGGAAGAGCCCAACTTGGATAATTTTTTTTCGTCATTAATTTTCAATGAGAATGTGATTATGCTTTAATTGATGAGCTTTCCTGTGAAATCTCATGGCATAGATAATAAAGCTAACAGGTATTGTTCTGACCTGGGGAAAGAACAGACTTTCCCTCTGTATAACCACAGTGCTAATGATGCTTAATAGAGAACATCATTCCACCTTTTTCTTTTCATTTTTTAGTTCTGCTCCATCACTCACTGAGGACCACAATGTCAGCAAATGTGTACAGCTTCATATATTTTTCAAGATATGCTTTCTACCTGTGTGATAGGCCCCATTTTATGCCTCATATTAGGCCCTCTTCTAGTCTGGGGGTGATTTTTTCCCTGGCTCTGGATTATCTTGGAGCAGGAACTTCTGTGATGCTGGGATTTAGTGATTATTGCTCTTGACATTTTTCTCCGTGGAAAAAGAAGAAAACTTCCTTGTGACTGCATTTTGCTGTTCCAGGTGTATGCACCACACAGCATCTTTACTATCTACTGATACCCTTTCTGAGGTTAATCTATTGTAAAATTAGATTGTAAAAATGGACACAGTTTCCACATTTACATTCCAGCACTGAAGGACTCGTGGAATAATTCAAGCACTGCACAATTCCTTTTGCAGAAATCATTGCAAAATTCATTTGTAAGTGTAAACCATGGAAATTAGCATGGATTCTTCCTCAGTTCAATTCATCTTTCAGAGGTTGATGCCCTTCCCAATCTGATTGCCTTAAGAACACAGATTGTCTTCTCTTGATGGTGAAACTGCTTTAATCCCCTTTTCCAAAGGTCAACTAATCTCCAGTCTTAAGTGCAATAGATGCAAATACAGTTCTCTTGCCATGTTCCTTCTAATTTAATTCTCTCCTAAGCTTTCATGTATAAACCTAGTAATGGATCAAGTTTGGAAGGGGTCAAAAGGTTTCTGTTCCAGTAAAATTTAAATTGACATCGCATACTGATAATGGTTTGCTCTACTTTGCTATAAACACCAGCTACTACTCTACTGGGATATAATTTTGTGCAAGAAGACAGTGTTCCAAACAGCAGCAGAACATATTCTTTGTTTGGTTGCAGAAGTTGATGACTGCAACCTGTGATACAAGAGAACCAAAAATGCATAATTTTTAATTCACAGTTGTTGTGCAGCATCTTTGACCAACTCGTTTAATTCCATCACCCCTAATTGCGTTTATAATGAAAAAAAATGATGCAGATTGCACAGAAATATAAAATTAGCAATTAATTATCTGCCCATTGCTGAGACATAAATAAAGGCCAAAATGTGATTATTTTTTAATTACTAGAAAAAAAGGCTCAGTGCCTGTATGCAGCAGCTTTTCTTTTTTGGCCTTTGGTGTAGAACCCCCCCATTTTTAAAAGCCAGTGAATGAACACAGTCCAGCATCTGACAGACTGCAGACAGTGGAATGGCAAGTGAATTCTGCAATATTGGCAGGGCTGCTTGCATGGGTGGAACAAGCCCGGGACGTCTCACGGAGCTGGATCACTCTTTGTTGTTAAATTGGAGAAAGGGCTGGTGTGTTATCAGCGAGGGACACTTACAGGATTTGATTGATAAATTTACTGCTCTTGTGGATTACCTCGTCCTTTGTGCAGGACTGGCAGAGTGTCAGGACCGGGTCTTGACAGACACCAGAACATGTGTCCCTCCTAATTTACAGTGAGGACCAGGGAGCCAGGATGTCGTCAGACACCAGCCCACCCTGACATGGAGTGGAAGGCCTGGATTTTGTTGGATGGCACTTTTTCCTCCTCCAAGACAGCCTTTCCTCTAACTGCTCTCCATGATCTCACGATGCACTGAAAGTGCTGCGTGATCATTAACGGAGCACGCGGAGAGGCACAGCAATAAAAGATGGGGTTATTGATCAGCTTGTCTTTTAAAACAAATGGTTGTACAGAGCTTATAGCTTCATGCAAAGAACTCTAAAATAATTTTTTTTCTAACCTTGTAAGAGTTTCTGGGCTGCAGGGAAGCATGGAAGGAGTGTTGGTGTTGCAGCTGTACCAGTCCTTGGTTGTGCTGGTGGGCTGCCCACGCTCTCTAGAAAACACTAATTGAGTATTTTTGAAACAAAACAATGCAGGGTGTTGGCTTCTAGCCCAATGATAATTTGGGTGTGCGTTTTTCACCAAAGCAGGTAAGGGCAGAAGATAAACAAGGCATTACATACTTGAAAGGTATTTTAATTTTCAGGGTACCCCAGGACAGAGGCAGTGGTGGGAGGGAAACTGCTGGGAGGCTCTGGTCCCCCTGCTCTGCCCTCCCAGGTGGGCTCCCACCGCTGGAGCAGGGAGCTTGCTGGAGCAAGGACTGCACGGTTCTGCTCTTTGTTCCCCGGCTGCCTGAGGTAAATGTCTGGGGAACTTCAGTGAGCATCTTTCGTTAGGTTTGCAAAAAGGGAGAGAAAAAAAAAGGGGGAAAAGAGAAAGAGAGGAACAATCCGAATATGCCCTGCCAGCCTGAAATAACTCGCCACAGGTTTGAAATCAATTTCCCACAATGGTAAGAATTAAAAAGCCACAGAAGCCGACCTGTACATTTGTGCTGTATGAGGATTGCTGATACACAGCAGAGCTGTCATTTTAGGAGGAAATCATCCATCATGTGCCTGCTAGTCCCCAATAATCACCTTCTATTACAGTCAGATTGAATCTTCAATCGGTGGCCTAATGCCAGTTTTTCCACAGTTCTCAGTTTCCTGTTCTTTACAGAGGTATTCAAAATAATTTGCCATTCAACTCTACAAATGTAGCACTTGTGGAGAATATTATTATTGTTAGCATGTTGCTTCTAGAGCAAATCCGTGCCGAAGCATAATTTGCTGAATTAATCCTTGGTCACCCATTGAATTCCTCTCCCTGTTTTTTCCCCCACACCCAGTTGGGATTTTGTAATCGTTGATGTTGTTGTTGTTGCTGTTAAAAATCGTCCACACTGATGCAATGTAAAATTTGAAAAAGATGTTGAGCAATGACCCTTTTGCTGACGATAAAAGCAATGACCTGGTTAGGAAGACTCCATCAAGCAGAAAGCCAAGGGTGCTGCACGAGGAGAACTCACGGGGTAAAATGACCAGAGAAAGTGGAAAACGTTAAAGCGTTTAGGATGAGTTTTATGGCATCTCTCTCTCTTTTAATGGTTGGTGGAATGCAGCAAAGACAAGGAGGTTGTCCGAGCCTTAAAGATTGCTGAGCAGACATCATGGGGAGTGTTTTGGGCCCAACAAAACTTATCCATCCTTTAAATACTTTAATGTGTGTGTGAATTTTCACATCTCTTTCCCCCCTTGTGTGAATTAAGATGCAGTCTTGTACTAAATTGAATCTCTGCCTATCTTTTGCCGTGTTTGTGATTGCCTGTGCTTTTCACATGTCATTTTAGTCTTCACCAAATAGAATTCTTTTAGCTTTTTGTGCAAAATTGAAGTACTGTATTAAAGCAGAAGCCTTTAGGGCATACTGTTGTTTTTTTTCCTTTTGGAAAATAAATAATAGTAAAATTTAATTACTGTACCTACTACTTAAGTAAAGTTTTGGTTCCTCAATCCAAAGTCCAATTTCCTACTTTGTGGTTAAATCTCCGGTATGTTTTGTGGGCAGTGTACTGTTACATGCCTGAATTCAGCAAAGGAAAATAGGAAATAATTCACTCTGGCTTGAAAAGGGTGGGGATTTCTTTGTTTCTTTTTATATTTATTCAGGAAAAGCTGACAATCGTCCCACATTAATGAACAACACCATCAATCAAAGTGCTGACAATGAGCGGAAAAGCGAGGTAGATGTCAGACTGACGGCATATTGCTTTTTTCAGCGAGGCCAGGGCTGTTTATAGCACTTTTCACTGGCAAAACTCTGGCTGCAGCTCGACAGGAATAGAAAGCAGAATCAGAAATTGTGTGTAGAAAGTGGCTTCTGTGCTTTGTAATTTGAAATTAGCATTGAAATCCAGCCACTACCACGTCATTTTCATGGGTTTGCTTTACAAGGTGGCAGAGTTTTTCCTGGTGAAGAGATGGTGAACCTTGCTGCAGTAGACAAGAGACAGCTCAGCCAAGGGCTGCAGCACCTTGTGAGTAGAGCAGAGATAAAAACATAACATGGATTATAATCCAGCCTCTCCCTGGAGTTCCCTGCTCTATGAAAGCAGCAGAACCTCCCTGTGGGTACCTTTTCTTGCCTTTCTTTTCTTTTTGGCCCATTTGCTTGCAGCAAGGAGAAGCTGCCAGATTCTGTCTGCTGCTGACCAGTCACGTGCTCAACAGGGCTGCTGGTACCAGTTTCCTGGCCTGCTTGGCTGTGTGAGAAGGGTGATGAGCCGCCCAGCTGCTAGAGGATGGAGGGCTGGGAATGCCCAAAGCTGCGTGGATACATCTCACAGGAGCTGGACCTCAGTGGAAATAAAAGTTCTGACACAGCAGAAAAAGAGTGTTTTGTCCAACCTGTCGACTCTTCTTCATCCTCACTCGCTCTTTCTGGAAGACGTGGATTCCATCCATCACGTCTTAAAATACCCACCGAAATGCTTGTCTGAGGAGTCTCCCTCTTATATTCCGAATCTGTAGTTTAAAACACATGTATCTGTTCCCCCTCTCCTCCCTTCCCAGCTGAGCCAAGGCCGACTTTTGCTGAAACCCCTGGCCTGACACAGCACCCTGTAGCTCCTGCGTGCTGTCAGGACCATGTTATTCCCCACAGCAGCAGCAGCAGCAGTGGTGCAGGGCAGTGAATCGTTTCTTTTAAGCCTTTTCAAGAACAAATGTGCTGCTGGAAACCTCTTGAGTCACTGCCCCAGTGCACGACCTTGGGCAAGTCATTTCCCCTCCCTGAGCCACCATTTCAGCCCTCACCCCGCATTTGTCTGGTCGCTATAAACTGTAAGATCATCAGGGCAGGGCTCTGACTCTCACAGAGATGCACACAAATATGAAAGCAAGATAAAGCCAGGGACTTCTGGCTCAAAAAATGGGGGAGGGAATGGTGAACACAAACCCCAGGAATGTTTTGGTCATTTCTGCTTTGAGAATTTAATAAGAAAACAGTTTTTCCTACTTCTCTGCCGATGTGTGGGAAAACTTTTATTAAACTTTTTTCATATTTGAAACATCTGAGAGTTTTGAGTTTCCCTTAATTGTCTCTTTCCCACCCTCACTCAGCACAGAGAAAGAGGAGGAAAATGGGGAAAAATGATTAAACTGAAAAATAAGGTCAGAGGGCGTTAGAAGTTAAATGTTTCCTTTTAACGCTTTGGAACTTTCCAAAGACGAGGAAGTCATGAAAGGTTGGAGCAGCAATTAAAAACAAATTAAAAAAAAAAAAAAAAAAGAATCCCATACAAGGGATTTCATAGTAGGCTCTGAAGCTTCAGGAGCTTTAAATAGGAGATTTTTACAGCTGTTTCCCTTCCTCTACTTTTTCAGTGGAAGGGCACAACAGAACCTCGGGGTAGGAGGTGCCTTCCGTGACCAGAGACAATCCCAGCGGGATCGGCATGGTCCAGATGGGAGGGTTTTAGCCCCACCTCTCTCTGTGACAAAATGCTGTAGGTCTCAGGTGCACACTCTGGTCTCCTCTGCCATGGGAGGGGATCATCTCGAGTAGCTGTTTAGGATGATGGAACACAGCAGATTTGTGTGTAAACAGAAAGGGCTGATCCTGTGTCAGGAAGAGCCTCCCAACACAGGTTCCTGTCATTCAGCCCTGAAAAACAGCCTGGCACAACCCTGTCTGGGTCTTGAGGGAGCTGGGTTAACTCCCCTCCTCTGCTACAGTGTCCTGGGCACATCCCTGCATGGTCCCTGCCACCCCCAGGAAGGCGGTGGTGTCACAGCTCTCCAGGTTAAAGGCTGGGGACATTTGGGATGGCTGGGTCCTCAGGAGGTGCAGGAACAGAGAGCTGGGAAGGTGTCAGTCTGGAAATCACATGAACCATCTCAGATGGAAGCAACACAAAGAGAAGGGTGTCCTTTAAGCTTGTAGCTTGATCTTGTCCCTTTACTCCTGTTTTTATTGCTATGAATAGGAATCTTTAGGCAGCCTTCACCCCCTGCAGTCGTACTCCTGGGGACAAACCCCATCAGAGAGTCTCTCATTCCTTGTAGCAGCCTCCAGTGGCCCACGGGAGAGTCTGAAGCAGGGAGTGGTGTTTGTGAAGGTTATGGTGTGCAGGGTGCTCCATGGGAGAGACGGTGCACCAGCTCTGGCCTTTTCTGGGTGTCCCTGGAATGCATTTCCCACCACACAGCTTCTTCTGGCCGCTCGCGACCTCCCAGCAGCAGCATGCATGATTCAGCCCAGTGCAAATCTGTGTGGTATTTGGCTTTCCTGAGACACATAACTTTCTTTTTAATGCTGTCCAGAGGGATCTGCCTCAGAGCAGCCCTGCAGATCACCTTCAGGAGCCTTGCTCCTTCCCTCTCCTGAGACACTCTGTGCTGCTTTAGCAGGGCCAGCTGCAGGTACCAGTTTCTAGACGTGTGGAAGAGGTGATATTCCAGGAGGATGGATGTACAAACGAGACGTCTTGTGCAAGGAAAAGCTCATAGTGGGGTGGAAGTGGGTGGAAACACTGTGGAGCTGAGGGAAACAGCCGCCCTCACATCTCCTTCATCATCTGAAACAAATGAAAACCGGGCTGATAAAATTTGTGATGCTGTTCCCAGCTGTTTCATTGTAAGGAAAGTTTCCTTACGTGGAAAGTAACTGAAAACTAGAGATGTAATTGCTGCAAAATGTAACAGTATCCAGCAAAAATTACAGCTACTCGATGAAATATATATTTTCTCGGCATCAGCATAAAAGAAAGAACATTCTCATCCAGAAATGGTATGTAAATAAATAAACTCTAATTGGTTTGACAATGCTCCTTTTCCTGGCAGTGCCAAGAAAACTAGCATTGTAATTACACAGTTCTGGGCAGACATGTGGTTTCCATTAAGAAAGACTTGTGATTGACTGAGTTCATGAGGCATGTCAGGAAAAACACATCAATGTCTTTATAACATGAAAAAATAGATCCAAATTTACTTCCAACTTCATGAGAAATGTGCATTTGTAGATACTCTTGAACACAGGATGATGAATGGAAGAAAGGCAAGTCACTATCAGGAAAATTTGCCAAATTCGTTCTAAAATATAACCTTAGGCAACTAAATGCACTTATTTCTTTTTGTAAGGAGAGTTTCTTGCACTTTTGGCGGGCATTTAAAATGTTCCTAACTTTTTTTCCCCTGTTGTTTCTGTTCAGCAGTGTAGTAATCGAAAACGTTTCCAATGAAAATGAAAACGATATTCAAAGTCTCCCACATTTTGTTTTACCTACATCATGCAAGAGCACTTAGAGCTAGGACTGAAGCTTTAAGAGTAGAAAACCTGCATGCAGGATTTTTTTTTTTTCCTTCTGTGAAAAAGATAAACTGGCTAGTTAGGTAAGGGAAAATTTTATCTAAGAGGATTTTAAACTAAAATTCTAATGACTCGTTTTAATCACTTAAAGTGACTAAAATGTTGGATAGTTTATTTTCTTTCTTAGCATAAATACTTTTAAAATGACAAACATTTTAGGATGCTGCCAAATACTGTCATCTCTTGGCAACCTTAACATTTTATGCTAGATGTATTTTTCTTGACAACAAAACAATTCTGTCTGTTTCTCCTCTTCCCCCTCTTGAAAGACAGCAGTGGCAAATACAGGGTGTTTTTAAAATGGATTATATCTGTTATGATTTCTCCTATATATAAATACAGATTTAAAATCTACTGAGTTAAGAAAAAAACCCAACATTTGCGATCACTGACTGTGCCCTTTTACAATTGTGTTAAATAATAACATTTCTTTCTTGACCCCTCCCAACATAAATTGAAAGAAAAATCTCAGTTCTGTGACAAGAAACATTACTTTTATGGCTGGGTCACAGCACAGTGAATGTATCTGTCCTGCTGTTACTCACTGCTCTGCCACAGGCTCCTGGCATGGACGTGGGCAAGTCATTTAAATTGTTTTGTGTCTCCACCTCATTGTTGTGAGGTTAAAATCCACTAATCACTGTGAAGTGCTTGCTTGACTCAGCAGGGAGGGTCAGACAAGTACCTAGAAATATATGCCAAATCTGGCGAGGGATTTGGACTGTGCAGTGCTGCTACAAAGTGGTTTAATACTTTTTAAACTTCAAAAAAATATTTTTAATGCATTTTAAAATCCTTTTGAAGTCGCAGCAAAGACTGTTCTGTTGAGGTAACACTAGACAATGGTAACAAGTAAAAAAAATGGTTTAAATTGTTAAAATGGTACAGGAATAGGAGCTGAGCCATATAAACACAAGTTTCTTAAAGTATTAGAAAGATTGAGATCAAGCTTTAGAACATTTAGAAACTTAATGGGGCAAAATAATTTGTAGGAAACCAAGTGCAAATTTTTTGGCTTGGGAGGAAGAGCAGCCTGTCGCTTACCAACACCTTTGGAGCTTTGTCAGAATGGCAATGGGCTTCTTTAGCTTATTTCTTACTTCCCAGAGATAATTTGTGTTTATTTAGATCATTCTCACCCCAAAAAGCCCACAGACTGGACAAAAGGGCTTCTCAGATGCCTTTTGACCAACTAGTCCATGCTATTAAATTTGCTCACAGCAGAGAGCCCTACCTTGCACAATCAGCTTTTTCTACGTATGTTAAGGAACAACAGGAACAGCAATCTTGATTTTTAAGTAGGTCCTCAACAACAAACTTCTCAGAAAGAGAAATTATAGACTTTTCTCAAATGATCACACCCCCTAAAAATCTGTATTCACTTCTTGGTTGTGCCTTTTGTATGCGTGTATCAATAACTGCTTATGTAAATAAGCTTTTAGGTAGCGTGCTTGGGAAATAACATTTTTCAGGGGATGTATGCAAATTTTGGAGATCCACAGTTGGATTTCTGGTAATGGTAGTGAATTTTTAAATCGTGGCAATCTGCACAGAATACCTAAATGCATCTGTATTGTATCACATCAACCTAAGAGGCACTGAAGGAGCATCTCTACTCACTTTATTCCTTCGAAAAGGCTCTAGAGTGTTATGAAGTGTGTGGTCAACGTGAAAGTAGCTTGGAAAAATCCCCATCCTCACGTTGCCAGCTGAGCTCTCTCAAAGGGGAAGAACAGCACATGGGGGCCCAGAGGAGATGGGGAGGCTTTGAGCACTCACCGATTGCAGCACCAGTTCTCTTCATCAGAATATGACGAGCAGTTTCTGGAACCATTGCATGTTTTATTAAAAATGCTTTTTATAGAAAGAATATCTCGGTCGTAGCTTCTCCTGGTGCAGTTTCATTATGCTGTGCTTTCCTGCTCTGTGTAGTGCTGGTATTACTGATCGGCCCTATTAGCAAGGTTTCAAAAGAACAATCGTGTCTCTGTAAAACCTTGGTGCAGCAGTTAAAAATAAACCTCCCAGACTGATTACAAAATCAGCACCATGCTGATGGCAAGAGCAATGCTCCCTTTGCTAGCTGCCTGTTTATGTTTTGCTCTGAGGCTGGTGCCTTGGTTTTCGAGTCAGAAGGATGTCAGGACATTGGACTCTGCTGAGGCAGCCCGCAGTCATGATGGGTAGTCCAGAAAGCCTAAAGCTACTTATTTTCTCCTTAAAAAATCTCAGGTTAACATAACGATTCTGGGTGAAGGGGCTGGTTTAATCATCCAATTTTCTAGGTTCAAGGTAAACCCTTGGCATCGAGATTTGGTGTCTGGGACTGATGACAAGCACGGCTGAGCACCATGTCCCAGCGAGCATCCAGTGCACAAATTATTCCACTGAAGTCAAGGGAGGGTAAGAGAGGCAATGAGAGTTGTTGCTGAAACTCCACACAGGTGGCCTGCTTAGTGCTCTTGTCATTGATTGTTAGATGCTCAGGAGACTTTATGACTTCGCTTTATTGTACAGTGGAGAGGTTTTTGGTGAATATAAAATTCGGTTTGGTTTGCTTGTGGAGTGCCAGGAAAAATTGAGGGGAAATCTGTCATATTGGTGTCTGTTGGGAATGCTGGAGGTGACACAAGGTACCACCTGTTAACCAGGGGGTCGATGGTGCTGTGGCACAATATATAAGAATATCAGGGAATCTCCTACCCATAATCAAGCAGAGCTGTGGGTGTGACTGTGCTTGGGAAAAGTGTATTGGATTGGATATCTAACTTGGATATCTGGCTTTGAGCGTTTGCTCTGTGTTCAGGAAGTTTGTGACATGTTGGTGGCAATGGCAGGGCCAGAGCCTTTTCCTTCTTCTTGCCTTGTCTGTGACCGAAGCCACGCCTCGTGGACAGAGGCAGAGGAAAGGGGGATTGCCAGCATGAAATCTGTGCACAAAATGGGGGATAACTCCTAATTACCAGCAAGAATCCGTCAATCCTTGTTCTTACTCTAAGTTTCTCAGGGCTTTGGGGGGACTCGGCCACCTTGGAGTCACTGCTGCGAGAAGCAGTGCATCCCTTCGGAGTTCCTCCACATAAAAATATGTGGAGCAGTGTTGAGCTGATCCAGGATTTCCACCCTGAGGAGCTGTGGGGGGCGGTTTTGATGCCAGACAGCTGTGTGGCGGCTGATCCAGCTGCACTGCATTTAGGGAGAGGAAATTCAGGAGTCACTACCACAGGGCCAGGCTTTTAGTAGCATCAGATGTTTGGGGCTGAGCTTCTCCCAGCCCTGCTTTACCAGGCAGCTACACCTCCTCCGTCCATCTGTTCCCAGCTCCAGAGATGATGGATAGGATGCTGAACACCCTCTTTGTGAGTAACCTAATGCCAGAGTCACAAAAATATGAGGCTCTTTCTACTCTGCGGGAACCTGCTTTTCCATTGCTTTGAAAGGGAAGTTAAGCATCTAAACTGAAGTTTAGGGATCTAAATGCTCTCATGGATCTTGGATTGAAGCGAGTCACTTAAGCAGGTTTGAATGTGATATCTGTAATATATCACTTGCTCCCTGTTTAAATATTTATGGGGAAGACTTGGGGCGAGGCAAGGGGGGTGATAAGGCTGGGTGTAAAGGGAGAGAGGACATCGGGCTCTCTCTGATGTCACTGCAGATGAGTCATTTCTCCACGTTAAGGCTAATCTTACAGGGGCTTATGAGCCTTACCGGGTTAAAAAGGACACTTTGAAAATATTTTTAAAGTCTTTAAAGTGCCTGGGCATGTTCAGGGTCGAGGGTGCTGTAGCACCACTTTTGTTTTTTTGGTTACTATTTGGCAGAGAATTGGACACTGGAGGTTTTCATTTGTTGGCTGTACCTCCAGAAACCAAAATCCCTTCTGAGAATATTTGACATCGGGTCAAATGAGGAGGATTCAGGGAGTTTAAGCTGCAGGAAAACCCTCTTTTGGGGCAGATAAGAACCCCCTAAGTTTAAAGGAGGAAAAACTCCATATTTGCATGATCTGAGATTCTCTGTACACAATTCCTTTGGATCATCCAACAAGGTTCACCTTGGTGGGAGTCTCAGTCCTCCCACCCGTGTCCTGGATGGCAGGTGCTGCTCCATGTTGCAGAACCCTGCTCATGGCATGTGCCTGCAAAGGGCACTGAAGATGGGTAATTTTCACACTTGCTGCTTAATTACTTCAGCTTCGTCCCGTTACTCCCCATCCGTGCAGTTGGAATCTCTCGGAGATATTGGAATCAGATACCTGGTGGGATGGCCTCGGAGCAGCTGAGGTTGTAGTGCAAGATAGTCTTAATAGGAATACGCAGTCAATTACACTCTCAGGAAGGGCAATAAATGATTGTACCCTTTCAGAAAGTGCATTTGTATACACAAAAACTCCTCGCGTTTCCTTTTGGTTCCTTTTCTTTTCACTTTAAAAAAAAAAACAACTTTCAATTTCCAGGAAACATAACCAAGTGGGAGACAAAGCTTTTTCAGTGAAAATGCCAAATAGAGTGCTTGTTTCATTTAAATTCCTGCCTTGAAAAGCAATAATCTCACATTTAGAAAAAATTACAGTGGAGGATGGAGAGTAATGAAAATGCAGAGCCGAGGTCTATTTGTCCCATCTGAGGTAAAGCAGGGTTATGGAAAACCTTCTAATGAGGTGAATGTGTTCTAATGCACATTTGATTTTTTTTTTTTTAATACTCAAGCTATTTCTGCAGAGTGCTTTAAAATGTTGAATTAAGATGTGATTGTTTTCTGCCTGTTGGACTTTCCTTTCCAGCTCCAGAATGCCTTAAGCTGCCCCTTTTATTGTACTCTCAGTGGCATTTTAAAGTGCCAATGTCATGCCATAGCCCATCCCAAAATACATACATGTTTTTTACATGCTCAGGTGGACCTAAAAGCAAGGTAACAAATGTGCTGTGTGCAGGCTGTGAGGTTACAGAATAGAAATCATGCAGTATTTAATATGGAAATAGTGATACATTTGCAGGTAGTACTCGACTTTGTTATTTTCTGAGGGGATCTGGGGGCGTTGTGATGCCTCTAACACATGTATATTCTAATAGTAATGCTTGCTGCAGTGATAATCTCCTGTACCAAAGCAAATAACACATCTTGGAATATGGAATTCAAGATTTTTATGATTGTTAGGTAAAGTGATTTTTAAATCAGTTTTTAATGAGTTCTAATATTTTAATACAACACAAATTTTCACGTTAGAGGTGCTTTATAGATTTTCTTTTTTTTTTTGTTTGTTTTAGACAATGGGATACAATATTACTTGGTGGGATAACATTTAATTAAAATATACTAATTTATGTATTTGTTTATTAGTCTTATCCCTAAAGCAGCAAAAAAAATCTGCGTAATTTTTATGAAAAATGTAAATGAGGACTTTGGCATCACTAATAAAGTGGAATTAGCATACATTTAAAAAGTGGCTTGTTTTGCTTTAATAACATTTACAGCAATCACTTTAAAAGTGCTGCTTTGACTGGGAGCACAGTGAGCTTGCACTGAGGCAGTGGAGGGGGCGTCTCTTTCCCTGGGCCAGATTTGAGGCTCTTTTCCCATCCTGTTCAGTCTGGTGGGACACTCCTGATGTGCCCCTTGGTTTGCCACACCCTGGGGTGTGGTGCTGGTTCTGGTGTTGGTGGCTGGGGGGATGTGCCAGGGAGAATCTGGCTCCTTCAGGATGAAGATGTTTTCAGTGTTGGCTTTGGCTTTGGCTTAGGCAGGATCAGACTGCTCTGGGAATAACCTTTCATTTTTCTAATTTCCTTTTTAGCTTTATTAGGTTTTACCTGATGAGGTCTTGTCAAAAAAGAAAAGTTTCCTCTTGTTACTTTCAGCGTATGAAAAATTGCAAGGCAAAAGCCCCGTTGGTCCTGAGAGGGACAAAATTTCCTTTGAAGCTTTTAGGAATTTTGTCTGAGAAATGGCTGTTAAGATCAGGCCTCAGTTTTCTATCCTGTTATCTAATGCAGCATTGCAAGACAAGCAGGGTTGCTGGCAATCTGCTAATGAGACTGGTTGTGTTTGAGTTTCTTTCTTGTTTTAATCCCAAGTAAGACTTCTGTAAGATCATGTAACTTGCTGTGGGCTCACTCTGTGCTGTTCAGGGCCCGTGGTCAGCTCTAGTAAGCCACAATCGAGGCTATCAGCGTGGCTGGACACAGAGAGAGGGGCCAGCTGGGCTGGCAGTGAGGAAGTCTTGGTGTTTTGGGCTTGTTTGAGAGTATTTGTATGCATTTATTAGAAAGAAAAAAGCAGCATCCCCTCCCTCTCCTCTCCGAGTTTCTCATCTCTCTTAGTTTGCTTATAATAATAATAAAACTGAATGCAGGAAGGTAAATGGCTCCAGAAAGGTTTTGAGAGGGAAATGCCAAGCGTTAATTTCCATGGCTGAAATACAAACAGGCTGAAAGCTGGCGCTCTGGTGGGGCAGTCTGGCGGGGGGGTGGCACAGGGATATGGGGAATGGGAGCACCTTCCATCTCCCCGTGTCCCCAGCACCAAGAACCCTTCTCGGTGCCCAGTGTGAGGGCTCCTTGGCCCCCTGCCCCTTTGTGTGAAGCATAAAGGATTGTCTTCAATTCCCCTTTGTTTAAATCTCCCAAGGTGTTTAGATGCCCCTGAGGATCCTTATCTCCCCAATCCCACACCTTCTTCCCTGAGGAAAATACCCCCAAATGCAGCCCAGCCCCTTCCCCTCCATCGTCCCCTCCTCCTTCCCACTGTTACTTATTTGGGTTCACACTTTGCTTCAAGTCCTTTGCAGGCAGCCTGTGTGGGGCTGTTTGTTAACAACCTGTCAAGGAACATACGGCTTTGGGGAAAAATACAGAGTTTTTCACACAGGCTGCTCGGGCCAGTGAGGCAGCAGGAGCTGGGGGCCAGCTCTGCTCTGGGAGGCTGGCAGGACCTTTGAGGCCAGAGAAGGAGGGCTGAGGGCATCAGGAGAGTCTGGAGCCACCAGGAAGGGATGGCAGAGGCCACTGAGGGATGGTAGAGTCCCTGGAACACGCTTGGGAGTGTGGGCATGTGCCTTTGTGCAAAGTTTTCCCTTCCCTTCTTGGGTGCAGAGAAAGGGGTGCTGGTTTGCTGCCCATCCAGAGCAAATTTGCAGGAAATGACGGTGGTGGTTGTTGTTGTTGTTGTTGTTTTCTCTTTCTCCCTCTCAATTTTTTTTTTTTTTTGGTCGATTATCCACGTCACCGAAATGTTTTAATGAGGAAATCCTGACTGCGGGAAGGTCAGGAGATGAAAAGCAGAGCTGATTTTAAAAATAACGCCCGGTTTTACTGTGCGGCCAACTCCCAATGTGTTTTTGAGATGAAAGGGAAAGAAAAGCTTCACAGTATTTAAGCAATAAAAGTGCTACAAGGAAAAGCTCTTTCATAGTCCTTGGCTGGCATGGTGGGGTGGTACGAGGTATGGGGGAAAAACAACTTCTCCAAAGCAGTGTAGGATGTAAAAAGGCCCTCACACAGGATCTATATTCTATTCTGAATAGGTGTCTGTATGTGTGACTCCATATCCCATATAGGTATGAGCAGATACAGGGCCTGATTCTTCAGGCATTTTATGCAAATGAGAAACTTTTCTCATGAACAGTTGAGACGATCATAAATTGGACTGATTAAGCACATGGTTAAATCTGAGCAGGATTTAGTTCACGTACTTATTCCTATATTCCTATATTCCATCAGTGTAAAAACAAATTATCCTAATGTGACATTAATATCTATTTGCTACCATCTGGGATCTTTTAAAATGGTATTTAATTTCTTAATATTCTGAGACTTTTTTCCTTAAAAATTTCATGTATCATTAAAAAAAGTCTAGTCTAAGTCACAAATGCATCCTTTTTCTCATGTATATTTGATACCAGGCTCCAGTCTAATCTGATAAAGTGCACTTTGCCTGTGGTGTCTTACAATAAGCTGGCTGCATTAGTGCCGGGAAAAATCAATACCGATTTATAATTTACCATCGCAAAAACCTATCACTTTTTATGACCCTCCATCCTGGCTCATTAATATTACATTAAAACACACACACACCCCGCTGCAACAGGGCGAAATTGTAAGCTTGTCAGGTTTGTAGTCGTAAAGAAAGCTTTAATTGGTCTTAATTTGGGAATTCAGCATTAGGTTTTGTTTATTTGTGTGATGAACGTTTTTTAAAAATCTTCCTCGCTTTTGGTGGATTTCTAAAATGCATCCTGGTAATGCATTGATTTCTCAGCCAGCATCTCCTTACAGTTTTCTTTTTTTTTTTTTTTTTCTGCTTGATGATATGCTTTTCAAATAAAGCCTTTCTCTCTAAAATTTCAGCCAGGTTAGATAAATCACTCGGGGGCATTCCTTGTTTGGGATTTGCACTCTTGATGGAGGTGATAAAGTATAATGGGGCCTATCCATGGTTAACAGTTACGGTCCTAATTGCGGCTCAGTTTTTGTTTGTTTGCTTTTCATCAGGGTTCTACAAGACTGTTTTGGGGCAAAATATGTAAATGGAATCACTCTGTGCTATATTGCTTATCTCTCTCTTGTAAAATGCCTTTGTTTCCTGAGCTGGCAAGAGCAAAGGGATCAGTTGGATGTTGTTGGCCCAATCCTGAAGGATACAAACGGCTCACTGCGGTTTACAGAGCACCATCATCTCCAGCTGATTTCAGTGGGGCTAATAATTTCCTTTCTTCACTGAGCACAGAAGATGGCAAGAACTATGAAGTGTAGAACCAACTGTGAATTCAGTTTCTTTCTTACATATTTTAAAAACTAAGTTAAAAAATCAAAACAAACCAAAACAATACTTCACCCCCTGCAACGAAAATTAAAACAGTTTCATACTCTCATGTTTTTAGACTCTAGAAGTCCTTATATCTAAATTCTTTCCAGATAATGTCAAAAATAATGATGTCAGTGTTTATACTGGCAACGGAAAGGTGCTCTTTATTTATTTCATACTATTCCCAGAGAGTTTCCAGGGATTTTTTTTTCTTCTAGTTAATATTGTGGAGATTCTACCCTAACAAAATTCATGCGCTTTCTTCCTGCGTAAAAGCTTAAGGAATAAATAGGTAAATGGTGTGTTAACGCAGGAGTTTAAAAAAAAAATAAAAAATTAAATAAATAAAAACCCCGGGAAATTCAGTGTGTTCTCAAGTGTGCAGTGGATCCGCACCGTGCAGCAAGTACATGTCGTGATTGGGTTTTTAAGAGACGTTCGCCTCCCCACTGACTGACAGGGCCTATTGATTTTTTAGGTTTCTGCCGTCATCAGTTTTCAGCCTCACAGCGGCCATATGTCGAGGTCAGGGCGCGCGGGGGCTCGGGCAGGCAGCCCTCGCCACAGCCAAAAGTGAAGGGCCGCTGAAAGAAAATCAATCATGTCATAAGTGGGAAGCATCAAAAATTTTCCCCCTGTACGGCCAGGGCCCATCAGGCTGTCTCCACTCCCGGCGAAGGTTAGGCATCTGTCAAGCCGGGCTAGGTGAAAAGTATTAGAAATGCCAGTTAACCCGTGGTACGGCTGAGCGGAGCCCGCCGCCTTTGTCTGCCCAGGGAATATGACAAGGTTAGCGCTTGCACTTAATTTTTGAGACAGGGGAGCTCCCTCCGCTCCCCTGGTTGATCTGCAGGATGTGCTGGAGTGGTCCAGGTTTTGGTGAGCGGTGGTGGAAGGTGTTGTGCGCTCAGATGGGTCTAAAACTCACCTGCTCGCGTGGATGTGGTGCTTCCTTTGGGAAGTCAGCACAGGGTGTTCATAAGTTCCCCAAATGTGGTTCTGAAATGAAGCAGTGCCACGGGAAAGCGGCGTTTTGCACAGAATGCATACGTTTTCAATGCTTTGGCTTGTTTGGGTTGTTTTCCCCATCAATGATGAAATTATTTGTTCCTGCCCTGGCAGATCTGGATGTTGTTTGACTCTTGTTTCAGAATATCTTCACTGCATTGACAGTAAATATTTCCATTGTTCCACTAATTGGGGAAAATCTATTTCATGCACTCTGTGAAAGTATACTGCTGTGCTGTATGATTTTAATCTTTCTCCTCCTGTTCCATTTAAAATCCATACAATTAGATTGTGCAATTATGCTAAATAATCGATCTTCTGTATCTTGTTTGCCACTTACATGATGCCTCTTGCAGAGAGGAAAACATATCTGAGTATGTCCACTAAATTTGAAATACTGATTTGGTAATACGCTGGGATATTTAAGATTATGTTGGCCATCTTTCAAGCTTTCTGATTGCTGATCATGTGCCCTGAGGAATATTGCAGTAGGCTATGGATAATAGAGTGTGTGTGGATTTATTGTTAAGCAATTAGGCAAAAAGAGAAAACAAATTTATCAGGACAAGAATGGGGGGCTTAGCCTCTTTAATTTTTTTTTTTCTTAATTCTAGATAGAGAACAGTGCTACCGTTGGTGAAGGCAAATTTGCTCATTTACTTTTGAAAAAAGCCCCCGAACACGTATTTTCCGTACTCGAAGCTGATTTGTATCCCATCTCCACGTGTAGGTCTCGTTGACTTAGCTGAAGAGAAATACCTGTTCCTTGAGTGATTCTGCCCATTAAAGCTCCTGAGGGGGCTCTTCCTGGGAGGTTTTTCAGAGGGGCATAGCAGGAGCAGAAGTCACTCCAAGACTTGTCCTGTGTGCAGCAGATGATCCCAAGGAGATGCTGGGATGGGATCTGTGATTTAGACTCCAAGCTGGGCTGCAGCTCACTGCTTGAACGTTGCCTTTCCCTGCCTGACCTGAGCTGTATACTTCCTAATAAATATTTTAGCTCTCTAGACTCCAGTGATTACGCTCTCCATTGAATACAGATAAAAAGACAAAATGTTTCTTTAATCAGTACTGTGATGTGAGACCGTTAAGGTAATAGTGCTTGAAACTATTAGAATCTTGAAGATATTGACTGGCTTGCTTTTGGCGTTGCAATTATAATTGTATTTTTGGGCTGTGTTATATGGTTTTATAGTAGTTATTCTAACACAGAAGGCTTTCCTGCCCTGTCTGAACTGTAGGGAGATACACAGTGGGAGGAATTTTGCAGTCCTGAGCTGCAGGTGCAGCTAGCAGATGACCTAATTGGGACTGATATAATTTGGTTTTAGAGTGTGCAAGGAAATCCAGGTCATCCCTCTGGAATCCACGGTGAATAAGCGTAGACAGATTTGAGGGGAAAAAACTGTTTGAAACGTTCCTCAAAGTGTATTTTAAGCTCTTGAAGTGTTATGGGGAAGACTGGTGACAAAAGTTATCCTTTGTGAGTTTAAGGCAGATCGGCTGCAAGTGGCCAAAGAAGTCTCCTCTCCACAGACACATATCCCCCGTTCCCTGAGGAGTGAGAGCCTCCAGGTGTGGAGCTCTCCCAACTTCACCCACTAACACCAGTTATCCTGACCTGTAGATGTAGGGGATTGCAGTCCAGAGAGAACACAGGTGATGCAGTCTGAGCTTCTGCTTGGCACCCACCAGGGAAAATCACCCCTTCATTGCTACAACCTGTAACAGACCACCAGAGCCTCTCTGGGGAGGACAAGCTGGAGCCCTCCTGCGAGCACACATTTTCACTGACCCCAGCAGGGTAATTTCTACCAGTGTAGACTTCCTTCTCACCTGTGGCAGTGCATGAACATCAAAAGAGGATCAGACACAGAAATGCTTAATACAGTGAGTTATGGCTGTCTAACTCAGAAGGGATCATAGATTGCATAAAGAAAGTTCAAGAACTGTCCTGCTTTCTCTCTAAATCTCTTTTAGACAGAGATGAAAATTATTTAAATGTGTTGTGTTAGGCATTTGTTTAGTTAAACTAATGCCCTTGGCAGTATCAGCAGACACTGTGATTTGATGATGTATTTACATGACTCGGGACAAATCCTGTTTGCTGGTTTTTAGTTGGTACTTATTTCCAATTATTAAGGAAAAATAAGCAAGGATGGCAGCTAACATTTTAGAAATGGCCTAGAGTTGGTTCAGAGGCTGAGCCTCTGCTCTCGTCCCAGACAGTTGTGGACACTTTCCACCTGCAGCTCAAGAATTACCTTGGTGTGGCTGAGCAGTGGAGTTTTGCATGGTGCAGGCCAGCAGCTCCTGCGAGTTTTGATTTCTGGCTTTTCTAACAGAGCAAAGCCGGTTTTGCCACTGAAAGGCTGCATTGAATGAGGTCCGTTTCAAGTAGAGTCTGATACACCTGTACTGAAATAGTTGGCTCCTGGTCCCAGAGTATCATTCCAGGTACAGTATTTTCTTCTCAAGTGAGAATTAAAGTGCTGGGATAAAAAAATCAAAAGTAATGCCTCAGAGTCATCTGGTAGTAGTGACTGTGGCTCCTGGAAATGGTGATGTGGGTGTATGTGCTGGTGTGTTTGTGCACACGTGTAGAACTTGCTGTTTGCTGCAGGTTGTTTTGTGTAGCCACAGCTGGTTGTTCACTGAGGGTCTTTATCCCCTTCCTAATCCTCTCCTGGGGGTTTGCCTTGGAAGATGGGCTGGTTCATGTCTCTGGCACTGCACGCTGAGGCACCATGGAAGTGTTGTTATAATTGCTCTTTATCAGGGGGAGGATGTTTCTGAAGAGTGAGAACCAGACCCTTGCTGCTGACATGGATGGGCTGCCTTGGCTCTCCATCCAGCTGCTGTGGCTCTGAGGTGGCTTCTGATGGTTTTGCTCGGGCACAAGTGGGATGTTGGCCACGTTGCTTGACTCTGGCTGTTCTCATTTCTCCTCTCACATCATTTCTCTGCAGTCAGGACCAGTTTGGGCTGGGTGTGCCTGATGGGTGCTCAGGAGCAGACTCTGTAAACAGCCCGTGCTGTTGAACCCCAGGATGCTGCTGCAGAAGCATTTCCAGTATTTACCCGGGGTTGCTGTCAGCTCTGCAGCTCCTGCTCACCCAAATCAATGTTTCCTTTCTTTCACTTTATTTCCTTCAGAGCTGGCACGCTGTAACATGCAGTCTGTGGGAGCAGTGCGTTCCCTTGAGCTGAGAAATCCTTTCTCCCCCCAATTTCCTGGAAATTCTAGACGTCACCCTCTCTGCATCTGCTACCATGACCGTGGCTCTTCTGTGCCTCAGCATCTCAGTTGTGTGGGCAGTCTTCCTTCCCCTTGTCTCCCTCTTCCATTTCCTTTCCTCCTTCCACTTCTATGGCCTTTTTTTTTCCTCCTCTTTCTCATTCTTGTCTGAAAAACATTGCTGCTGTATGTGCATGTTCCAAACTTCATTTCAGCCCTATTAAAACAATAAATCCTGATAGTTCCATAGAAGCTGTTCAAGATCTCTTGGGCCAAGAAAAAAAAAATCCTTTTTAACAAAAAAAGTCCCTGAATACAGATTTACAAAGTACATTTCAGAACCATTATGGTCTTCTGGGTAAATAATTTTCATTTAAAAAAAATCTTTATAACACATATTTTAGAAGTGTTTTAAATATGATTTTTTTTAATAGTAGACCATGATGGGTTCTAAAGAGCCATTATGGTTTATCAGGGAAATCATATACTTCTTAAAAAAATTGTCTTTTAAATACTCATTCTTGAATTGTTGCAACTGTGATGCATTTCTAGCTTAGGGGATTTTTTTTTTTTTTCCTGGGCTGTTTTCCCCTCCTAATATAAAAGAAATGAACATTTTCACATGCTTGTCGCTTTTTAAAACAGAATATGGTAGTCTGGCTTAAATGATACACAGATTGGACGCTCCACCTTTAGTGTGCAACGTGATTTTCTGAAACCATCCGCTCTTTTTTTGAGACAGCCCTGTCACATTCCATGACATTAGCTACCTTGCAAGGGCTTGGTACAGCAGGTGATGTCATAGGCAACATCTCCTGATTATTTTTGGCATTCACTGAGTGGAAGAGGCTGAGTAGGGACTTCTCTGTATTCACAACTTATTCCCTCATAAGACAGGGTGTGGAGAGCCCCCATAACTTTTTCCAGAGTTTGGATGTTCGCCTGAGGGGCTCTTCCAGCAGTTCCTTGGCGTATGCAGACCATGTTATTCTTGTACTCTGAAATCCAGGAAGATTCAGGGAATGACTGGAGGGTGCCTCTTCTCCAGCAGCCCGTTGTGAAGATCAAAGCAGGGATGGATATGTGTTCTGACTAAACCAGAAAATGTGATTTGAATGCAGATTCTAGGTGTTGCTTTCGTTAGAGTCAGTGTGCCAGGGGAGGGACTGAGATGAGCTGAGGGGAAATGCTCCCAGGTAGTGGGGAGAGGAGGAAACTCCTTCCAAGGACTGTGTGAGATGTCCTCAATTATGCAGAGACCTTCAAGGAAGCCACTTCCCTCCCAGTCCTCCCCATTCCCCTGTGTGAGCACTGTGGTTCAGACAGGGTTTTCTGGAGAGTCAGACCTGGATCTCTGTATAACCATTTTCTCTCCTCCGTCAGCTGGCTGAGATTAGGAGGTAACCCTGTGTCTCACCAGCCCTCTCGAATCTGTGTCACATCTTCATTATCTGTTTTAGTGAGGAAACAAAGGAACTGTCAGTCTGGAACAAGTCCTTGCAGAGCTGGAGAGAAGGGGTGGTAATGCTTCCAAATTTTGATGGAATGAAGTGGAATTTGCAAGGAACTTGGAGAAAGTGAAATATTTGTACTACGGTGACACTTGGGAGCCCAGATGAGCATTGAGGTCCCAGTGTGGCAGATGCTTTCCAAGCAGAGAGCAGATGCTGCAGGTGTCCTGGCACTGGTGACTGCTGCATCTTCCCTGGTGCCATAACGAGGACTGCAAAGTGTAAGATCAACACAGGAAAAAATACAGAGAAACCCCATAATCCATACAAGAATACCTCGTGGGAAAACCACATTACCTTAGTTTACAAGCAACTGTCTGTGAAATGAGATGATTGCCCATTATGTAATAGATCTGTGCAATAAAGCTAAGGTATGTGCATTTGAAGTTAATAAATGGACTTACTGCAGACTGAGATGTTGATGGTATAATTGATAACTGGGTTAAAGGAGACTTGTTCTGAGAAGATGACTAGTTTTTTTTCAAGGATGTTGGATATCTGTAAAACTACAGAATAGTATTCTTTCCAAATGCAAGTGCTAGCAGGACTGAAAAGAACTGATGGGTGATTAACTAAGGATGCAGGCACCAAAATACTAGAACAGAATACAAAGCTTTAGTCAAAAATTAGATACAGTTTTACAATCAGCGTAGAAGAAATCACAAAACAACAGAAAAAACATCTGACATACTGTAAGAGCAGCGTGTGTGCAAGTTACTCGAACTGACGGCTGCCAGCTTCAAAAGGACCTGTTCACAGCCATTTAGGAAACACGAGGAGGAGGATGATGCAGGCTCTGAGTTTTTATGGAATTAGAAAGGAGTTTCCAAAATGAAGTTCTGTAAAGCTGTAGATATATCAACCAGCGCAAGGCTGGAACAGTCAGTTCATTTTTGGAAAGCTAAACTGAACTGTTGTGCAGCACAGTGAGTAACTTCGAAATAATCAATTTTTGAGGTGGATTTCCAGGTAATTAACAACAGATAATCTACAGTTCATGAATGGCTTCTTTATTTCAGTAGGTTCCTTTGACAGATTTGGTCAGGGGTGCAGAGCTCAAGCTTTGACTTTCATATTGGTCAGCTGAAAATTCAGTCTATGTTGCCAGGTGATTAATTTGGAGACAACTGCTTTGGTGGTGCTATCTAAGGATTCTTTGGGGATCCTGGTGGAGCTGCAGAGAAGCTGCAGTAATGTGTGAGCCTGTGTTTCTGTGGGCACATAGGAAATTGAAAAGAAGGCACAGTGTGGTAAGGAACACTCAAAGGGAACTCTCGTGGTAGGTGGGCACGGGCAGGGAAAGCATCTGGCAAACTTCCTACAGCAACAGCCACAGCATTTGCTCTGTGGCCCAGCACCCTGACCTCATCTTGGCATCAACCCAGTGCCAACCAGAGTGAGCAGGAGGCTGTTGAGACTGGCTTTGGACCCACAAACAAAGCCTGGTAGCATTTTCCAGGCAGTGGAGGGGAAGAAGGTGGGTATGCCAGCAGATTTCCTCTGCCGAAGGGTCAATTTGACTGTGTTCCCCACTGAACATCATAAAACCAGTTATGCTGAGCTGGGTTTGTTTCAGCCCATGCCAGCTCTGTTCCCTGGATCTGTGGGAGTCATTTTAACTGGTATCAGGGGGTGTAAAGGATGGGGAATGGCATCTCTGGGGGGTCTAAGGATCAGTAGCAGGAGCACTTCTCATGGTTTGTTCTTGGACCCCAAAACGCCTTCGGCCGGGAATGGGCATCCTGGATTTCACTGGCTGCATTCTCCCTTCCCATGGGACCTCTCTGAGGGAGGCAGCAGTCAAACCACAAAGTTTTCATGTACCTGACAGATTTTCCATTGCACTGACCCATCTGGGAAATGCTCCTGAAAGTAACTTCCTAAAACCCCGCTCGCGTCATCGGCAGCGACCGCGGCAGCTGAAATGCAGAGCAGCCACACTCCAAAGGGCTTTTTTATAAGCTACTCCTGCCTCTGCAGACTAAGCTGTCACAATAAAATGTAAGGCAGGTAATTAATAATTGTGCCAGTGACCTTGAAAATTAATATTGTTTGTTATTCCTGTAAACAAACTGAGTTTCCTTTCCTTATTATATTTTGTATGGTAATTTGGCATAAACACTCCTTTTCACATAATTTCCCCAGTTGACTTTTGTCTCCTTGGTAATTTCCGGCTTTAATAAAGAAAACCTAATTAAGAAGGAGCTGTTGATTGGTTTGCTAGTGTAATTAACACAGGTGATGCTAATGAGTTTCAATGAAACCAATAGTTTATAGGGAAAAATAAAGAGTAGTGCTGCATATGGTGTGAGTGATATCTGCACTTTGGGAAGATATTATTGTGATTTTCAAGCCTCATGTGAGTGGTTTGTGAACATGGGCGGGGGAGATAAAATGTTTTATAAGATTCATTAGTGGTGTTAGACCAAGTTGAATAAGCTTCATGGCTTGGGTATATTAAAAATCAGGTTTCTTCTGACCCCATTAATAGCATGGAAAGTTTTATCTTCCCGTGGGAAGGAAGAAATGTTAACTTTCTCTGTTTTGTCTGTGGTAAATCTGCAGTGCAACTGCTGCAGCGTGTGTTGGGTCCTGGCTTGGGGGGGCTCAGCAGATCACCAGCCTCCTGAGAGCTGGGGGGTCCGAGGGGAACCTCACTGCCCCTCTTATCTCCCTACACAAAACAGAAAAGGCTGGGAATAAGGCTGTGCAAGGAGCCTTTTTCTGATTTCCTTGTTGTCACCTCAAGCAATTTCTCTCAATTATTTTTTTTTTTCCTCCTGACAATGAGGGCAGGATTTTGCCCCACGTATTTAAGTCAATGCAGAATGTGAAATCTTTGTTAGTGTGGGTAAGTAGGATATTCTGAATTTCTGCTAGAGATACAAATGCTGCAACATCATGCTGCTGCTGTTTCTGTGTGGCAGGAGATTCAGGAGAAGACGTTTACTTTTGCAATAACGTTGACAACATTTTATAGTTGGTCAATGTTTCCAAGAGGCATTTGTTGATCCCTAATTTACATAGCTTTTTGTTCTGCAAGGTGAAATAGAGTTATATTCTGAAGGTATGCTCTTTTGTTCACTCCTGCCCTGCCTTTACATCTCCCTTTTATTTGGCTTGCCATTTTTTCCCCCCTCTTTTTCTTTTCATTTTCCTCTCATTTTTCACCATGATGTAGTTAATTCTTTTTTTCAGCTCATGCTACACTTTGTCTTGTCTATTGCTATGTGACAGAAAAGCCAGAGACATTCCATGTCTGGCAGTACACCTCCAGGGACATCTTTTGAACTCTCATAATTTGTATTTATTGCCACCCACTTTGTAAGTTCACAGTTTAATTTGCCAGCAGTGGCAGTGTTAGGCCGACACAGTAAAACAAGATAACGTTAAAATGTCAGAACGAGAGGGGGCATGAATGATGCATTACTCACTGCTAGAACTTGCACTTGTCATGCCTTTCCACCAAAGTGATGTTAACTACCTTTTGAGAGCCTTATCTGACTGGTATTACTCAGAAATAGGATCATTAGTTCACTGCTCTGATTAGAAGGTTGCTATGGTTGATTAACTCTTCTGGAACTGGGATCATGGTGGGAACATAACATGAATCACACTGGATTATGCACCTAGAACTAATTTTATAATTATTTTTTGCATTTTTGTAGTTGTTTACATATGTAATTCCTTAATTCACTTGTGGGCTGACAGGAGTGAGAGCAGAGGGGAAAAAATGGAGCACCTTTTAATGGAAACATTCAAGGTAGATTTCAGTTGAGCTGTTTCTCCTTCAGCACAGCGTGCTAACGGTGACCTATTATGCAAATGAGAATAAAATCAGGAAAAACTGCAATTTGATGTGGTTTCTGGAGTTGCACAGATAGTGTTAGTTAAAACCTCAGCAAAGAGTGACAGCCACAATCAGATCCTCGTGTCAGATGCAGAGAATGCACTTGCTGCAGGAAAGCCAGCCAGGGTGAGCGTAGAGGAATATCTGTAAGAGGAATGTCACAAGGACCGTCTGAGGGTTGAGGCTGCTCTTCCTAAGTGCTTCTGAAGTGCTGCCTTGTGAATGATCCCCCAGATTTGCAAAACGAAATTAATGCACCGAAGGAAAAAAAAATTAAATAATAATAAAAACATTTTGCCACAACAATATTCTCATAACCGATGTAGGAGTTTATTTCTGAATGTTCTTTTTGCTCCTTCACTGTAGGGATTCTGTGGCCATTATGACTCCTGATACCACAATGAACAACAAACATTAGTGTTATGCTAAAAAAAAGAATATCCTTGTGATGTGGACATTAGCAAAGGTGCATTAGTAAGAATAATGTCTCCTAGCCCAGCAAGTACCTGGTTACAAGACAGCTCTTTATAATTTCAGTGCTTCCTTCTGCATGCAAAGAGTTCTCTGCATCAGCCTATCTCGAGCAGGCAAATTCAGACGGAGTTCAGGCAATACACCTGAACACCTGACTGAAATACCAAATCCTCTGCTGGCTTTATGCAAAATGGCTCTGATCCAGTCCTCTCTGTAGTCAAGGAGAGCTGGATCAGATCCTAAGAGATGAAGGGCCAAGAAGGATACAATTTAATTGAGTGAGTAGCATGACTGATTCCTACAGTTACATATCTGAGTAAAACAAGGAGGCTTTGGACAGCAATTAGCTGAAAAATGTGATTTGAAAAATACAATCACACTGTTGAGAGTGACTTCGGAGGGTAGATTTTGGCTGCTGAGGAAGTGATTTTGCTTTAATGATAAGAAATGAAGATTCCTTTGTAGCAGAAACATGCTTTAATGAAGTTCAGACATCTTGAGGCAGAATTTAGTTGCCTTCTGCTGTAGACTGTGTGTGGGCACATTAGGGGTGAGTCCAAATTTTATATCCCTTACTCAGTTCATCCTCAGACAGTGATGAAAGAATTACTCAGACTTTGGTCATGACTTCATGGGGACTGTTTACCAGAGGACAGCACTCAGAAATGGATCATGGTTGGCAGTTAACTTTTTCATAGACAAGAATCCACCACCATCCTTTTCTTGCTGGGTTTAAAATACAGCCTTGGCCTGAATTGGGAGTTGTTGGTTCTTTTTTGGCTGCGTCAAAATCAGTCACAGTGTAAATCAATGCTGTGTGTCTGCAAAGGAGCTGCTGTTCTGCAGGGTTTGTCTTACTAACACAAGCTCGAGACGTGGAAAAGCAGATGAAACTTCTACCTGTTGCCAAGTAGAAAGCCACAATTAAGGGGTGGTGCAGCCCATATTTTTAAGTGCTGTACTTAGAGAAGGGATGGAGGATGGCCCTGGCTTATAATTCTGGCACTACTAGTTTGAAGGTATTATTAGGAACCTTTTCACTCCATTTGAGCAGGAGTATCTCCACCAGCTTTATTTGCATGGAATTGAGCCCATATAATGCAGTTTGAAAGTGTTTTTTGTCTTTATTCTTTTTTTCCTATAAATAAATACAATAGGTTCTATTTGGCTTTAAAAATACCCAGTCTGCCTTTTGGAAATGGTGAAGTTGGCATGATCTGAAAAGACCGCTATTATTATTAAAATTAAATGAATTTCTGAATGACAGTCTCGCATTTCAGATGTGTTTTAAATAAGTGTTGAGAAAAGGCTGTAAGGGCAGAGCTGATCTGTTAGGCTGACAAGGCAGACCTGAAACTTTTTCTCATCATGACAGAAGGTTTTTCAGGGACCAGAAGATCTCTCTCTACCCTTGCAAAAAAATTATTGCACCTGAATTACCACGCTGCTCTGCAGCCCCTCTCTCCCAGCTGCCTCTTGCTGTGCTTTCTGTACTGCCCAAGAATTCTCATGTCTTGAGTCATATGGAAAATGAAAGAGAACAAAAAAGAAAGTATCACCAGTTTTTGCCTACCTTTTTTTGCTGTGAGCCAAGGCTTTTGCAGCACCATTAGGATGTAGATTATCATATTTAAAACCTGTGATGACACCATTGTACCCATCTGAATGATTAATCTGCTCATTAAAAGAGTGCCGATGGGCTAGTCTAATTGGAACATGGATCTTCTTAAAGGACGTTGCAGGGTCGGGAATAGGAAATATTACTCATAACATAAAGTAGGGATTAATTATGCTACTAAATACTACTGTGTGAAATTTACATATGGGTCTGGTCATTGGTGAGGGGTTAGGAAAAGTGTAAGCATCCCATTTTTATAGCCTTAAAAATGTAGGTGGTGCGTTCGTGGCAAATCTTAACCCCTTGTTATTTCAGAGGCAAGGTGTGCTTGGATGCCATGGAAGGGGCAGGAACACAGCTTCAGATCAATTAATCACCACTGCTTGAACTGAAACCTTTTCCAACGTGCAGGTTGCAGCAGCACCTGATGCAGCTGCAGTTAGATGGTTTCTAACTGTGGCTTCCTGTGAAATGCAGCCCTTCACCTGCTCTCTGAGGGCGATGAGTACAGTGGTGTCCACACGGAGCCCCTCTGGAACTGCATGGGCCATGTGAGTGCTCTGGCTCCAGCCTCAGCTTGGAAGTGGGACTAATCATTTAATTACAGGAAACAGGCATTGTTGCTTTGGTCTGTGATGGTAAATTTTGCCCTTTTTTGAGTAGTTCTTGGCAACAATAAGGCAGAATTGCTCAGTTGCGTGGATGGCTTTTCCTGAGTGTTTCTGTCTCCCCATGGTTGCTGTTGGGAAGCTGCCTTAGCTGGACTGGAAAAGGCAATTGTGGAGTTCTGCTTTTCCTGAACTATCCTAGGCCAGTGTATCACCCTGTCCATGGTCAGCAATCTCTCACAGCAGTGGCAGCCTTCACACTCTTTGTGAATTAGCAGATGTCTTTATCCTGGAGTTGCACTGCCAAGGTGGTTTTAATACCAGTCTGGGCAGAGATTTAGGAATCAATGGAATTTGGATAGGCTGCAAATCCAGAAAAGGAGTATCGTGGATGAAACCTCTGTTCTTTCAAGTCTACCTGAGATATTTTAATGGTTTATGTCCCCTCTCAAGTAATGATGTGCTGTTTTCTTGAGTTTTTACAGGAGAGATGAAAGCAATTCTCCAAAGAAGTCTGTATTTAAGCTCGGAATCTTTTCTACATCGCCTATCTCCTAAATCCCTGGGCAGTTCCCTATCCGCTAGATTTTCCTCTCTGGACATTAATCAACACTGCAGCCAGTCCTTTGCAAATTTTCTCCAAGTTGTTATTTCTTAAATCTCACAGGGAGATTTCTTAAATTCTCCTTCTAATATGTGAATATGTGATAAGGACTTCATATGCATCTGAAAAAAGGGAGGCAAACCAAAATGGTTTGTTTCCTTAGTGAAAAGGCCCTTGAATTGAAGTTAAGGAGCAAATTCCTCTGAACTTAGATCTGAGCCACATCATAACATCCTAAACATTGACAGAATTTTTGTATTTCCAATTAGTGAAAGCATGACAGAATTTTTTTTGCCCTTGCCAGTTTTAACCATGATGCTCAGTGTTCTGCAAGAGTTAAAGATGTAGAAAACCTTTGCTTAGAGGGGAAATTTCAATGAAATTCGAAGGGTCTACTCAGTGTGTTGGGTGGGAGGTCTGGATGTACGTAGTTAAATGTATAAGCACCTCTGTGTAATTCATCACCTCAATATCTGGCACTGAATAAACATCCAATATATATAAAACGATATTCTCAAGGATGAAACTTGGGATGACTTTCCCAGTTTTACGGCTGGGGGAAATGAAGCATGGCAGGGCTCAAATCCCTTGTACGAGGTTACAGATGAGCGTGTGGCAGAGCTGTGGAAAGTGACTCTGGCTATCAAGCATCTGTGCATATTTGGTGAGCTGCCTTTCCTCTCTAGAGCCACATGAGCATTTAAGTGTTTTGTTGGATAGGGGCCTAGATGCTTTTAGGGTTTGTTTTGAAAGCTGTTGTTTATTTTAAAGCACTTTCCCCAGCTAATTTACAGGTCTCTTCTTGAGGTCTGCTATGGCGAGCCCTACCTTATGGAAAGGGTTTCTGTATGTTCTAAGATGCTGGAGGACCTTTGGGATCCACTTGCTGATAAAATCTCTTGAGGATGGAGCAGAGGAATAGGCCACTTTTCAATCAGCACAGGCAGCCTATCCCCTGAAACGCTCCTTGCCCGTACCCAGATCCTCCAGGGGCTGGTTCTGCCCGAAGATACAGATCCTGGAGCAGGGATCCAGCCAGCTCACCAGATGGCCAGGAGTCACTGAGCATGTTTGTGGTGCAGAGCCTCCAAAGTCTCTGGCAGCCTGCCAGTGGATATATATATATATATATA
>VZTI01002793.1:5647-16200 GCA_013397865.1 Struthidea cinerea
TTTTTTTTTTCTTTTTCTTTTTTAAGCCAACGTGCAAACAAGGCCCTCGCTACCGCGCTTGGGGCTGGCATGAGTCGGCGAGCGATTTTACGGTCTTTATGGGCGCTTCCGCACTCGCCCGGTTACATTTCACCCTGCAAAACCACAAACAGCTCTTGGCCAGAAAACCCGTTTGATCTTACCCCCACACACACACATACAAAAAAACCCGCCGCTGTGGAGGATCTTAAGGGATTTCCTGGAGCATGCACTGTTTAGGCGATGGGGAAGAATAAAAACAAAATAGAGTAGATTGAAGAGGAGAGTGCGTGGTTGTCTTGGCCGAAAAGATCCTACGGGACAAGCGGCAGACCTGACGCATCCACGACGGGAAGCCTGGCTCCCCTCCAGGGATGCGGGGGCCGCCCGGTGTCGTGTCCTGACTCCATAAACAAGTCTCCCGGTGGCAGGGAGGTGAGGAATCAGTCAGGAAAGAGATCACACACACGCAGACACACACATACCCGATTTCGTTGCCCCTCGCTCAGCTGGCGAGGGGAAAACCCCCTCCGGCAGCCCCCCGCCCCACCAGTGCTGCCACCCAGCCCCGGAGCGGGCGTGGGACTGCAGGCATGGGAAGGAGTTGGGTACCTTTGCTGTGCTGGTACTCGGCGCTCCCCGTGGCGCAGTCCGGGGTGCAGCTCACCTCGATTTCCTCATAGAAATCCGACTCGGTGTCCGAGCTGCTCTGCTGCCCTTTGCTGGAGGGGAGCTCCGGGGCGGGGGGTTGCTGTCCGGCCGAAAGCAGTGCTGCCGCCGCCGAGCGACTCTCCGGCACCGTCCCTGTCCCTGGCAGCACCTCCACCTCCTCTTCGTCTTCTCCTCCGCCACCTCCTCCTCCTCTCTCCCGGGACGACAAGGGGCCAGGTCTGGGGCTGATGCAGTTCCGATGGATCATCTTCTCCTGCGGCTCCGCAGCGGGGCTCCCCACTGCTTCGGACAAATTAGGCACCCTCTTGCCAACTAGAGCGCCAAGAGTAGTCCCCTCCAGAAACATCACCATCTCCTTCCTGGTTTCCATTGTGGCTTTGCTTACGGGAGGGGAGAAAAAAAATCCAGATCTCTTCCCCCCCTCCCTCCTGCTCCCGCCCCAGCCTTGTACAAACCCAGCAACCCTCTCCTGGCAATGCAGAGGAGCCAGCGGTGAGATAGGGTGACCTTGTGATGCGAGCGCTACACTCTGCTGTGCTGCTCTGGGAGGGATCACCATTGCCCTCTTCTTTCTAAGCTGTCATCCTCAATGGTGCAGTCGTCATTACAGTACCACCGGTGACGCCACACATTGATTGCCAGTGGATAAATAGAAACGTCTGCCATTGGGAAGATGAAAGGAAGAGCCGGAGCGAATGGGCTAAATGCGTGATGCACCAGGTGTAGGAGCTTGAGATGGAGAGGGAAGTGTGAAAAAGAGATGCATATGGAGCTGCAAAGAGGTTGTAACATGCGGAGAGAGTTCCGCAGGGGGAAGCCTTGCCTGACAATTAAATAGCCCTTTGACTACTTTAAGCCACAACCTTGATGTAGAATTGAGGCGAAGATCTCTAGCTGCATCCTGGAAGTGAGAAGATACGTACTCAAGCCTCTTCCTTGGATGCATTATTTATTGCTGGCAATCAGCTTCCGCCTAACTGCATATATAAGGCTTCTAAGAATCCTTTGCAAACTCGAGGATAAATGCGCTGCTGACATTTGAATGTAAAAATAGCTTTGATTTCTTGCTCTGGGTCAATATCGGTTCCTATCGGTATAACTGTCATTGTTTTCTGCTTACTGAGATTAAAGTGTTAGTTTAAAATTCGGAAATGCCGTAATATATTTATTGCTTTTTACATATGAAAAGATACAACTACTTCACTTGTAACTGTAGTTATTCTGGCTATCTGCCGTTTATGGTTTGTTCTTATTTATTCCTTTGCTGTTTCCATTTTTCTACGATTCTTACCCTTTTATGAAGGTTTTTTGTCTCCTCTCCTTTCTTCTTTTTAACTCATTGTTTTGCACAAATTATTATCTGCTTTTGGGGCGGGGGACTGCAAGAAGAAGGTCTGCCAAGAGTAATTCAGGCTCAGAAAAATGCAAGTTACCAAGGCCAGAGCGTATGCTAGCTAGCAGATGTTGTTAAAACAGACATGACAAGGGCAACCATTTGGA
Organism: Struthidea cinerea; assembly: GCA_013397865.1. NCBI lineage: Eukaryota > Metazoa > Chordata > Aves > Passeriformes > Corcoracidae > Struthidea > Struthidea cinerea. Next base: position 7,838 of record VZTI01002793.1, read on the forward strand.
TGGCACTTGTCTGAAAATAAGGGACCTTGTACCATAAATACAGTGGCACATGTAATCTTTTTGGCATATTACGATATTTCTAATGAACTCGGTAAGGATCTCATATTTAGTTAATATTGCCTCACATGTGTAGTGTCAAGTTATTTTTCGCCATCTGTCGTAACTAGGTTGTTCTAAATTTTTTTCTCAGAGTGTTATTGGCTAGTCAGGATACAGAAATCATTCAACCAATTACAATCCCAACCCGGTAAGGAATTTACTGGCATATCTCAGGTGACGTTGCTTCGGTGGGGAACAGGCAGCGCAGTAGGAAACATGCTGTGATTTTCCGTCTAGCCCCGCGAGCAAGATGCAGAGAGACAAACAAACAAGCAAACAAGATTCCCGGTCTGCTGGATGCATGGATTGAGGAGTGCTCCTAGCAATAAGAAAACTGCTTTCAGGGTGATAAACCACGAATTTTTCCAGGGCTCTGGCCACCATTCTCCCTTTCTGCCTGTATATACACGCACGTATTTTTCCATGAAAACCTACATCATGCACAAAACACGCTCTGGACTGCGCTGCTTTCCATCACTCGTGTGACGTATGCGCTGCTCCAAAGCTTGCGAAATTCTTGAAAACTCACTGTTAAATTCCCTTTCCCTTCTCTCCCTTGCCAGCTTCTAGACCGACGTGTGCCCTGTGAGGACCCGCCGCCCATCCCTGTCGCAGCCGGGCTCGGCTCTGCGGGCTGCTGCGGGGAAGCAGGACCAGGTCCGGATGGGTGGAAGGATGGATGGATGGATGGATGGATGGATGGATGGATGGATGGATGGATGGATGGATGGATGGATGGATGGATGGATAAGGCAGTCCGTCTTCAGTGCTGAGCAGAGCAGAAGGGCAGCGCTGATGCCGCTGAGCGGAGCGGTGCGGACGGGAGCTCTGACAGGGCGCCAGACAGGGCCAGGCGGGGGTGCTCGGGCAGCGCTGTCACCGCGTGGCGCTGGTACCGCTTCCCACGGCTGGTGGCGTCGTTTTTGCGCTTTGTTGGAGTAGGCAGGGGAGCTGTGTTCGTGTTCCTGGCACCTCCGGGGCGGGGGGGTGTGTGAAGGTTCGGCCTCCCCCCGGGCCCACGGTAGCCCCAGCCTCCCGAGGAAGCTCACCTCCAGCCTCCTTCCTAGCTCGGCCAAGCAGCCCTGTGGGGAAGAGGCTGGCCGGTATCTGTGGCGGACAGAGGGGATTTCCGCATCACGACGAGTTTGGTGGTAGTAAGAAGAGGAATATTCATGTCTGTTTCTAAATAAGGCTGTAATCGGGACCTGAATTCTGAGTGCAAGGGAGTGCTCCCAGAGTGGGCGATAGAAACGATTGGGGGAAAGTTAATGGGAAATCCTCTCTCTGGCAGACTGGAGCCTTAGGGATGATTCCTGTGGATTATGCTGGCCCATCCCCAGGAATTTTATCATCTTCGTTTACGAGTCACCGCTGCCTCCTTCCTCACCCCATTCTTAATTCGTTCCCACCAAGAAGCCACCCGTCTTGTACGTCGGGTCGGAGGTTTTGCTGAGCCCGAGACGATGGTCATTGCCACGGAAGGCTTGACGCAGCCCGCAGCAGCGCTGGCTGCGGAACACCCCCACACGGACGGACGCACGCCCCCCACACATACACATGCCTTCATTTGCCAAGGGTAAACACAGAGAGTTAAAGGCCTGAGTGGAATCCAAGACTGGGGAAAAAAAGAAAAGTACTGGAAGTTTTGGGGTCAATTTAGATTGGATTAGTAAAGGCTGCTTAAAATGTCTTCTTTTTTTCCGTTCCCCAGGAAGAGTACCGCCGCAAGAGTCCCTCGCACGTCAACGAGCCGGTGACGCGGCGTGGTGGAGTGAGGAGCCCCGTCCCGCTCTCTGCCGCTGCGGAGTTTTGCCTCGCTGGGAATGCGGGGTGCGGCGCACTGCCTTCTGTCTAGTGTTTCTTTCAGATCTGTCATGCCCTATTTGGAACGAGACTACCTCATTTGGGATTAATTTCCAGGCAGATTGGAAAGTGTATCTCTATGAGTGTGGGAGGGGTTTTTTCCTGCATGTTCCAGACCGAGGTTTAAAACCTATTCTCTCTCGCTCGCTAGGTCACAGCCAGGACGCCATAAATATGCTCAAAACTTTTCAAGCTTATTTATTTCTCCGAGTTTGCAGCTTTCCTTGCTGATATATGGCCGAGGCGAGATCAGGACACTGAATCCCACCTTGACGCTGACCGAAATGTAGCCCCGCATAAGAAAAGCAAACGAAGTACACACACCCCCTTCCCGAAACAAGGAAGTAATAGGGGGACATTAAAATATCGCTAGAGTGATATGCTCATAAATCAGGCATTTTTCTTGAAAGTGCTAAGCCTGCAGAAGGAAAGGCACATCACACTTTCCTTCCCCGCGGGATATTTATTCTTCTTAGCCGGTCAACAGGGTGTCAGTAACTTTTGACCGATACTGTTCAGTTACGACTGGGAACCCATGATCAGTTTCTCTAAAAAACCGTGAAGTCTTGTCGTCTTTAAAAAAAGGAAGAAAGTTTTGACATACCGCGGAACGATTTAGTGCCGCAAAAACTGATACCTAGTTCAAATGGGTGACCAAAGCAGAAAATCTATTTTTAAATTTTTAATGGGTAGTGTTAACAATAATGGCGTAATTATCGCTGTTTTATTAAGGCTATTTTTTACGACATGATTAGAGGTGGAAGCTTTGGAGAGAAGAGAATAATAGGCGCATTATTCTTGTGTGTGAAGACAAGCTGGTACAATGACAGCACGTAACACGTAAGTGGCGTTGAGGAGAGAGAGGACAGAGCGGTGAGTGGGATGTGCCTAGGAGAGCATGTAATGGTATTTACAGGATCCGGTCCAGGACACAATTCTGCCTCCCTGTACCTCTGAATCCCGAATCCCGGCACCTCTGCGGAGGGCATCCGTGTGTTCTGGATTCTTTTGGGTTGGTGGTTTGTTGTTTGTTTGTTTGTTTGCTTTTTACCTGTTGGCTGTCAGAAGCAACGCCTTCTTTTCACCGCATGATGTTCTGGAGATTTTTACCTTTTTAGACCAAAACCTAGAAAACCTAGGGGAAGAGGGAGTGCGGGGGCGGGGAGGATGTGCAGATAAGGGCACGATTCCCTCTCCCTGGACATTCAGGACAAGTTTGTCCGTGGAAACTAAATCTACTGCTTTACTGATGTCAGTAGCAAACCGTGAGGAATTTGGGCTTTCGATTTCAATTCCTATCTCTTCCAGACTGGTCGAGAGCCCTAAAACTGCGGCAATGTTTTAATGCTAAAATGAGCAAATGAGCAGTAGAAACACGATCTGCGTGGCAAACTCCCTGATTTGAAAACAAAAAGGTATTTATGGCGCGAATTTAATTCGGAGGAAGGCTCAGGCAAATTAAAATCGACAGTGTTTCAGTGGCTCCCACGACTAGACTTCTTTTTCTTAAAGATTTTTTTAAACGAGAACTGAGCTAGAAGCCCTTCATGCTGTGCATTTTCGCGATTTCTCCCGCTTCTTCTGAGACTTGGTGCGCCGAAGCATCTCTTACAGAAACACTGAGGAGTTTCAGGGGGTGCTCAAAAGAAGAGCCATAAGGGGGGATGTGGCATTACCAGGAGAAAACCGCAGGAATGCCAGAGGCGAACACACATTCTTTCACCGCATTTAGTATTTTGGTGTCCTGCTTTATTAAAACAAACTGGAGGCCCAGAAGGGGCCGAGAGAAGCGATGCTGCCGGCCGGGACGCCGCCCCGCAGACTGCCCGCCCTCCCGTCGGGGCGCCGGTACCCGCCCCGGCCCCACCGCTGACCGCACGCCGGGACACCCAGCTATTTCCCCCACTGTCGCCCCCAGGTAGGCGGCAATGTCCCGGAGAGAGGTCTCCCGGCCCTTCCCTGAAGGAAATGGTTGAAACGAGGGGCGTTTGCAGCGCACTGTGTCTGCTGTAAGCAAGCGGCGCACGGCCAGAACCAGCGGTTCTCTGCGCCCTCTTGCAGCCCCGTCGCTTTCCAGCGTTAGGCCTGGTTCTGCTCCAGACAGGCCAAACCCTGGTATTTTCACCAGGATGAAGATACTGTTACACGGAGTATCATGAACAAGTGCGGAGAGGGGCAGAGCAGTGGTTCAGAGCATTGGGGACTGATGCTAAGAGGTGGAAACTCTGCCTAGAGAAAATGGCTGGAAAAGTCCTAGCTTGTATACTGGACCCTGGGAGCCCTTTTCATCCCTGGAGAGGGTGTGAGAAATCCCTACGGAAAGTTCCTTTGGAGATAAGGGTGCCCAAGGGGTACAGGATCTTCTGGGGCCTCTCGCCATTAGGGAAATGCCAGAAGTGGGTATCTTACTCCAGAGACCCAGCAGTGTGTCTCTTGTAATGAAAGGGTGATTTCCTCTTTGATTTGAAATGGAGCAGATTTGACCCCATGGGAACAGGCATGTTGCCTCTTGTTTTCTCTTTACACACGTCGTGAGACTCCGTTTAGAATGACAAGGAACAGAAAGCTGTATATGAGACAAATGAAAAGGAGGAAAAGAAGAACAAAAAATGAAGGGAAGGAATGAGAAGGGAACACAAAGAGAAGGGGAAAGGAAAGGGGAAAGGGAAGGAAAGGGGGAAGAGGTAGGGGAAGGGGAAGGGGGGAGGTAAGAAAAAGGAAACCCCAGCCACCTAGAACAGGCATCTCAATGGCAATTCTCTCACTCCTCACTGAATCTGAGTATCCTTAAAAATAGCAGTTGCACTGATGCAAAATGCTGGTTCAATTACTGTACATCACTGTCTCATTCAAATTCTCCCCAAAACAAACACATATGAAACCTCAAATAGGGGCATGGAAGGCATGTTGAATGAAAATTTTACATAGTTTTAACAATGAAGAGTGGAATGTTAACCCCTTAACTTCCAGTCCTACTTTCAAAAAATTTTCATCTACAGCTAGCCAAGATGAGTTGGCATCATCTGTTCTCACAGTGCATCCTAACAGCAGGTTTGGCTGTCTAGTTTATTTTTGGCTTGTACCTCTGTGCATGGCCCCAGCGATGAGGAGATTAATCCACAGGCTGGATCTGTCCCACAAAAACAAAATCTCCACCCTGACTCCCTGAGCAGCGGCCAAGTTCTTCAGCACCACTGCCTGACAGAAACGCCCAGGTTTGCACTCTGGGTACTGGATCCCCAGTGCTTGACCACAGTCTGTCCATTCCCCATCTGTGACATCCATGATCCCCTGGACAAGGACAGAGACAAGGTGAGCATGGAGCAGCAGGCAATGTGCACTGAGCAAAGCCAGTGACGTCGATGAACTGTGCTGATGGGGATCCTTCTCCTTTGGCCCCTTGTTTCCCTCTGTGCTCTCAGAGCACAGCTCTGGGCACACCATGTGTGCCATGTCTCAGATGGCTGTGAGATAGCAGTCAGGGCAAAAGCAGAGATGTAGAAAACTTTCACAGCAAGTCATGGGCTTCTGCCGGAGAGTTTAGCCCAGGAACATGTAGAAAATTCTGAGTTTGTCTAAAAAACTTGCACCAAAGCAAATAAAATCCTTGGAAGCAGATTAATTTATGATCCTCTTCCCCCCCCTTCCTAGCTGAGGCATGTTTAAGAAGAAGGTGGGAATATTGCTGGAACTACTGACCGACTTCTGATCCTATGTATCAGTATCAATAGTTTCCGATAAACGCTTCAGGTGAGTTTTTCAGTCACTGAGGACCAGAAATTGCGAAAGGATTAAGTGGGAAATGAGGCAACCTGAGTTACCACCGCTATAACAGAACTGCATTAACCTCTTGATACACATATACTAGCAACGCTCAACGTCACCTCGCCTGTCCCATCTACACCCAGGCACAGAGGCACAGTGACGGGGGCTGTTCGCACTCTTTGCCTAGGAGGACTTGTCTTTCAGGCCTCCTGCTTGCAAGGCTGAGCTCAAGGAAAATTCTGCCTTCACATGGATCCCGAGGTGGGCCCGACCTTGACCATGTTGGTCCCAGAATCGCAGAGAAAATTGCGGCCCGCAGGGCCGCCCAGCGCGATGGATTTCTCCCCAGGTGGTCGCACGGGATGCCCGGCATGCAGGGTGGGTGTGCTGGTCTGCGGGAAAAGGCGCTGCAGCACCAGGGAGGCTGAGAGATCATCACGTTTCTGCTGGGAATAGGGGGCGTATCAATATTGCGTGGAGGGGAAAAATCTGGACATGTTCGTGTGATTGCCTGTTGTGTTGCCTGAGAACTGGCGTGAGAAAAGATAATGTTAGAAGCGAAGCCCAAGTGTCCGGGCTTAGCTGTTTCCAAAAGCGGAAACGAGCGCGTCCTGGGAAGCCCCAGCAGAGAAAGGCAGGAGCTGGTTTCTCGTGCAGGGCAGCAGTGCGCAGGGCACGGCGTAAGTACCGTGAAGGCTGCAGCAGCTACACAGCCATGGCACACAGACGGGGCCAGCTGCCCAGTCCAGGGCTTTCCTGCGCTGCCTGTCCCGTGCTCTATGGCTCTGTTTCTCTGCCGGCTTGTTGCACGCTCCTTTAGGAGCTGATCCCGAAGTCCCAGGCGAGTCTCACCAACAAAGAAGACGAGAAGGGAGCACGACACAGCCCTGGGAGAGTGGGGGCTCGAGGCAGGACGGCGTCCCTGCCTTCCCCAGCCAGCTCAGGCCTGCGCACAGCCTCCCGTTCCCGCCCGCGCCGCCGGCCGCATCCGTCCTCCCCACAACGCCAGTCGCGGCATCTCCCCTCCCTCCCACCCTCCCAGACGGCGGTCCCTGGCTGTGATCATCGCGGCCCTACACTAACTGCTGTCTTCTTGCGCCCCCCACTGCTGATGGGCCGCAGAGATGAAAGGAGACAAGCCAGACCGCTCGCCCTTTCGCCTCCGGTTTTTTTTTTTTTTTCTTTTTTTTTTTCCCCCTCTTGTGCCAGGAATGAGTACATGAGAAGGAGCAAGAAGACCAGGCAGCTCTTCCGACGGCTCCTGCCCGGGGTGCCGAGACGAGGGAGATTACCCCCGCCTTCCTCCCGCCGGCAGGGAGGAACCCACGGGAGCAGCGGCCTCCCAGGCGGCCGGCTGGCATCAGCACCGCCCGGCTCCTACCCTGCCAGGGGCACGGCTTCGCAGCCCGCGGCTAATTCGCTGGTTCTTTCAGAAATTACGTCATTCTCACCATCAGCCTCCCTCGAGGTCAAGAATATTTTGCCCAGACTAACTTAAAACTCTCGGAAAACACGCCCAGGAGAGAAAAAAACTTCCCGGGAGAGAAACCGCGGTTGCAGGTTTAACAGGCGAGGAACTCAAACAGGTCCTTCTAGGGAGGCACCCGGGGAAGTCGCGGCACATGGCCGCAGCTTGGCCGGAGCAGCTTGGTGCTCTGCTGCTCTCGGAGGGTCTCTGGAAAACCAGCGTTTGTCACAGGCAGTCAAGGATTTAGACGTGTGGAGCCAGAATACAACGAAATAAATATGCCTCTGCTTTAATCGCATTCGTTGGCTTCTTCTTGGACATGATACGCTCTCCCCACTTAGATCCGTGGTGCATGCCATATGGCACATCTTATCCCGTATGTACATACATATACATACACGAACACATATTTATGGCATATCTGCTTATGTTCTTCCTGCTCTTGTTCTTCCATTAAAATCCAGTTTCGAAAAAACTGCTCAAATCCAGAAAGACTACATCTGTGTGCCAGTACATACATGCCTTTTACTATGGATACACGGTAACCTGTAGGGGTTTGCCATTTCTAGTCCACAAAACTCGTTTTGAATGCTTTTGGTCTTGCTGCCAACAGGCAGTCCAAAAAAAAAAAAAAAAAGGTATAATTAATAATCAAAGCATATGGAAGAAGTCCCTCGAGCTGCTCCTTTCTTGCTTAGCGTCTTTCTTACAATATTTCTAGCCCCGTAGGAAACACGAAAGACTTTACTGGATTAACGTCCTTCCCTGGACAGCACTCGACAGGATGATTCCGTAGGGAAAACTTTGAAACACCTTTATATTTGAGGGTTATTCTCAAATATAAAGGGGGTTATTCTCCCCCTATAGATCTTCCCTCTAGAAGAGGACCACGGGATTCAGCCCCCATCCATGTTTTGGGAGAGGGAACGGCAAACCCGGAGCCCTCAGGAAGCGGGACGCTCCCCTGGGCGCTGGGGGCGATCCGAGGGTGGAAGGGCGATGGGACCCGCCGTCGCCAATGCCCAACCCCAGGGGTGGGGGTAACATTTCAGGCACTGCAGTTCTTCAGCAAAAGCTCAACCTATCCTACGGAATCGGTGTTTTTCTCGAGAAAAAGGAAAAAGGAAAAAGGAAAAAGGAAAAATAAGAGAGGGGAGGGGAGGGGAGG
>VZTI01002793.1:16798-30369 GCA_013397865.1 Struthidea cinerea
AAAGAAAAGAAAAGAAAAGAAAAGAAAAGAAAAGAAAAGAAAAGAAAAGAAAAGAAAAGAAAAGAAAAGAAAAGAAAAGAAAAGAAAAGAAAAAAGAAAAGAGAAAAGAAAAGAGAAAAGAAAAGAGAAAAGAAAAGAGTAAAGAAAAGAGTAAAGAAAAGAGTAAAGAAAAGAAAAAAGAAAAGAAAAAAGAAAAGAAAAAAGAAAAGAAAAAAGAAAAGAAAAGAAAAGAAAACCCCTCACAGCTCGGAGAGCAGAAGCACAACAAAAAGTTGCAGGGGAAACGTTTCCTGGCATCCAGGCTGCGTGCAGGAAAGTCACTGGAAACTGGATTAAAACTGAGAGCGTGTGCTCCAGATCACCTCCCAGCGCCGGGGAGGAACATGTCTGGGGGCTACAGGGGGGAGAATCGAGAGGTGGGAGCTCCCAGTTTGCCCCTTCACGGGCGGTCGCATCCCATCGCGCGTGGATTTTGGACTAAGAGATCAAACCGCAAATCCACTCTGACCGAGCAGCAACGGGCTCCAGGCAGAGTGGGTTGAGCTCGCTGCTCGCTGTGCTCCGCAGGAAAACCTCTCCCGGAGCAGCGGGAAGGAGCCTCCCGGCTTTGCGGGAGACGAGGTAATGTTAACTGCGTGGAGGTTATTATCTCATCCGTTCCCCTAGCAGAGACAACCAGACCGTTCGGATCCTGCCCTCGGCCCCGAAACTGGCGGGGTGTAGGCAGGAGGGTGCAATTAAGCCCCTGCCGTGCGTTTTTTCCCCCGCGCCCCTCACGAAGCGCCCTGGGAAAGCGGCTCTGGCGGGCCAGGCGGGCTGAAGGCAGCGCTGCTGGCCCCGGCCAGGAAGGAGCGGGCGAGGCCCAGAGCCCACAGCATCTCCCGGCCCTTTCCTCCCCGGCCTCGGGCACAGCGCTACGGGGTGAGCCATCCTCTTTGAACCCAGGGCCTCACCCTCCATAAGGGGCCCTCTTGCAAGAAAGGAAGAGAACCAACTTTGCAGTGGCCTTTGGATGGGGAATGGTAGGGAGAAATCTCTCTCTTCAACCCTTGTCTCCCTCTCACCCAGCCATTTCTGGAGCTATTTCCTGCACCAGTCCCCCATCCTGGCATCCAGGGAGGATGTTCCTGGCTGCCCAGGGCCTTATCTGTCCAGATACCTAGTACTCCCCGTGTAGAAAATATAACAACTGGTGCTGTAAATAAAAGGAAACATACAAAGGTCCCATTCCCCTGAAGCTATGGGAGAAGCCCTGGGCAGGTAGACAGGATTGAAAACTTTCTAAGAGATGCATGGCCTGCTTGGCTGGTCAGCAGCATCCTCTTGGCCCAGGAGCACCAAGGGCAACAGTCCAAGGCCCAGGCTGTGCCGCTGGTCCCAGTACCCATTTGCCCAGAGTCTAGCCTCTGTGATCTCCATGAGATTTGGGTGTAGCAGCAGAAATTACTTTTCTCTCCCATAAGTCCTTCCCCAAATGCCAAAGACACCAAGCCCAAAATGTTTTGCTTTACACTGCCCAAGCAAAAGCTGATTTCCAGAAGACTGGTGGGGCTGGAAAAATTTCTGCCCTTGGGTTGGCATTCCCAAGCAGAGCACAGAGGGGATGTGTCCGAGGTGGCTGCCACAGACAGCACAGAGCAGAACCGCCATCCTCCCATTTAATTTTTTTTTATGACAACATCACCGTGTATGCTTGTATAAATCCTCAGTGATTTCACAGCTCCCTGTGGTAATATCACCAGGCTGACTCTTATGATTTCCTCCACGCCTGCACAGTTTTAGATTTATTGGTCTCTTACATACTCATTCACAGAAATAAAAAGGGTGGGAGTGGAGAGGACTTGATTTCTGGCTGCTCGCTGAGATTTCCATGCCAGATCCATGCAAGATCGAGGGCTTTGGAAATGTGGGTTTGTAAACCAACCCCTTAAATTACTGCATGGAGGTTAGGGGGTTAGGCACACAGTCACACGCACACATGCACATACAAAGTAATGTCTTACGAAGGATTAAAATCTATCAAAGTGAATGCTGGAAAAAGATTAAAAAAAGGCCCAAAGACCATCAAAACCAAAAAAATCTGAACACTCTTGAAAGAATCTTTGCATGGCAGATGCATTAATCCCATCTAATAACCGCTCCAGAGTCTCATAGGTAAAAACTCTTCCACGTCTAAGAAATTCTAACTTTGTGTGGATTAGGATGAAACCAAATGGGTATATCAGTATGAAAATTGGACAGTGGAAGAGCAGCTGCTAAAAGGACCAAAGAGTCTGATTTTCCAAAGTTTAGGTCCTAATCCAGCCATCAGGAGCTGAAGGTAAACCAAAGCATATCATGATGATGACAGAGAATCAGGAAAGAAGTGCCCTAAACTTGATAGTTCTTTGAGTAGGGGTGAATCCTCAGATCATCTCTTTCAACAGGAATGTTACTTACTCTCTTTACTCCTTAGCTGTGTGTATGTCAAGTATTTTCCTGCTGTTAGTATGACATTTAGAGATAACCTGTCTCTACCACTCCCACAAGATGGGGTAAATGCCCCAAAAGATATCAAGTGGGTCTTCCTCAGATGTCTGACAGATAAAGGGAGGTCTGCATGCGTTGCAATGAAAGCAATCTGAAATACAAGCCAGTTCCTCATTTCTGAGGTAGAAGCGTATGTATGAGAGAGGGATGTTCCAAATGAAAATGTGGTGTCTTCCAAGCCGTGAAGGGAGATGAGAGGCGCCAATGTTACATGAATGTCAGATGCACTGTCCACAGGCTGTATTTTCCATGGCATCAAGCCTTCACACTAGTAAGGGATCATTCCCAAAGCCCAGTAATGTCCTATCAACACTGCAGAACTGGAGTTTCCAATGCATAAATACCAGCCTTTAGATGCACTTTGGGTGCATTAATTAAAGGATTAAGCCTTCTTTCTCTCTCTGAATCCCGTCTGGAAGTCTTTGCCCACCCTTAGTATAGTAGAAATTAATCAAAGCAATGTCCATGATTTGTACACCTCCCAGTCAACACAGGCATTTTTATAGGGCTGACCAACGCCTTTCGGAGGGTTTGCATATATAACGACACCAGAGCACTGGTTGTCAGGTGTCTACCTACGACAAAACAGAGAAGGTAGATCTGACCTATGAACCATGCAAGTTCGCAGTGAAATTTGCACTTTGAAATACGTGGAACTTGGGTGACAGAGCTCAACATACAGACTGTTTTGGATGACTAGAGGGTAAAGACTTGCGCACACGTGGAAATGCTTAAGAATGTCCACACAGGACTCGTTGTTTCACCTCAGATCCACACCCCATCTCAGCCCAAGGTTAATTTTCTGGTTAGACAAACCTGACCTGCCACAGGAAGAACACAGGAACTTGTTCAGAACAAGAACGTTCACATTTGGAGGTACTCTGGGAGGGTCATTGTGTTTTAAACTCAGATCCTATCTTAATTTGCATGAGCTTTCAAGAGTAGATGCTCATTAGCACAGTGTGATCCTTTCAATAACTTCCTAGTTCAGTGTGAATGTCTTCTGCTGGTTTGCACTAAGTTCATCTAATCTAAATCTAAATGTAATTAAATGAAACTAAGCTGAGTTAAAGAGCTACCATAAGTCTACATGTAGATTCTCGTCTCAAACCTCAACCCAGACCACTTCTGCACAGAGGTTGGATATAAAGAGTTGAAACTAATTTCTTTTGCAATCGAGGAGGCCTCACCCGAGCAGGAAAGAGCAGGTGACCCCCAGTGTTCCTGACAGGAAGTTTCAGCAATGATGGTGTGATCAACTGTAAGCTACCACCTCTCATCTGTGACAGCACAACTGATGGACACAGCACCTCTTAGTCCATTGCAATGAAATGGAAAATAGGATTATAGAAACCACTGTTAGAACACACTAATTAGTCTGTCTAATTCCTGCGCTCTGACAGCTTTGCTGACAAGGCGGAAGAGCTAGCTACCTTCAGCTGCTTCACTCACAGCTACCGTTATTAATTAACCTAACATTATTTCAGTTTAAATTAACACACCAGGCTGAGGAATGGGCATCCCCCTTTTTTACAGCTGGAATGAAAACAGTGGTAACCTACTACAACATGTACATCAACTAAATCCAAGACGAATTATCAATACCTCTCTCAGTGAAATGCTGCATTTTGTGGATGCTCCTGCTTATGTACTCATGCCCACTTATGTACCTCATTTCTGTATAAACAGGTTTTTAATCATCTAGAGGATAATAAATATACTGGGTTTATAATGGCCCAGGAATGGGCATGTCACATATTGAATGGTTTAACCAACCATTATTTGTCACTTTGCCTATGAAGTTGGATGGGCAAAACCCTAGTTGAAGTGACAGGGGGTTTTGCTTTAGTCAAGATAGGGATCCCTTGATCCAAAATCTGCTTCAATGTTGTATATGCTCTGGCAGTCCTTGTTCTCCCACCACTTCTGACTTGCGCAGTCTCACAGTGCAGCTCTTCCACGTAGCCCGTTCTGGTTAGTTCAGAGAGCAGAGGCTGTGGCTGTGGTCACTCACACATTGTATCCTGCAGTGCAGGGTGTTGCAAAGCTGCTCTAAAACATGCTAAATCACGTTCCAGCAGTGCCCAATTCCGTGATGAGGATTTTGGGTGGAACTTCATGACATGTTTTAACCATTTGAAAAATGGATATTTTTTATCTCAGTGAAAAAAGCCCACTTACAGCCCACATCATTGGAGTGTAGATGATAAATTTAGGAGGAGAGTGGGAGCCAGGAAATCTGGAGTTTTCTTCCTGCCTGGCTGCTAGCTCTGTGGCCTTGGGCAAGCCCTAATCTTTCTGACTCCACTTCCTAGCCTATAAAATTGGGCTAATATTAGTTACTTCATGGTGATGACTCCACTAGTGATCAGTTATCAGGTTTTTTATGGGAAAAAACCCCAACTTTGAATATTATTGCCTGTAGTATTTTAAAGAAGAACAATGTCTTACTTATTCATATTGATATTTGAGGATTATAAGAACAACCTTTATGCTGTCCATCAGGATTGCTTTACTTCTCCAAGAGTCTCCCCCTGGAAAAGGGACAAATCCAGTTTGCAATCCAGTTCATCTGCTTAGGGGCATCCCAGGCATTTTACAGCTTCTGTACAACATCTGAAATGAAAATAACCCAGTTGTCATTACAGCAGATTTTAACTGGAAGAACAAATAATTTTTTAATGGCGAGCTTCATGTTTTTCTCTTGCACTTCTATTTTGTAACAACTTATTTTTCTCCCCTGTTTTGATCTTGTTGAAACTTCTTCTTTCTCCCTCTCAGGAAATCAAAATGAAAATCCCAAAACATTACAGCTTAAACATCTGTTTAAGACTTTCTCACAAAAAAGTCTTGCTGTCAGCTCTATTCCAAGCCCTCAAGCAGATGTTGTTCAGGTAAGATACCGTCTTGTGTTTCCAAGTCTTTCAGCGTTCACCTAGCTCTTCTTTTCCTACATGTAACTGGAAAGCTCTCCAGGGCAAGGGACATCTTGGTGTTCTCTGCTTTATCCACACTCCACATAGTCCTGTTTATAGTGCTAAGGAGCAACAGTAATAATAAAGATGAAAAGGTATGATTAAGTGATCATTAGCCCTAATAATCCTCAACATTGGAGGAGTGACTGGAAGCCTCCTACTGCACAAAGCCAGTCTGGATTTTCCTGATCCATATGGAGGATCAGGCCCATCCTGGGACAGGGTCAGTGCAGGCATTCCTGGCCACCCTACTTCTGGTATTTTGTACAGTTGGATGGGAATCTGAATCAAAGGGCTCAGCCATAGTTCTGATTCTTTAGAGGCAGCAAATATTTTCTGTCTGCAAGCCCACTGCTTGGCTCTGTAACACTAAGTAAATCTAAAATATAACCCGAACCCTCTATAAAAGTAATGTAAACCTCCAAGATCTATAACCAATGCTTTGCACTCTCTAATGTTCCATGGTAGATTTTATTGCAAGGCTTCACAGAAAGCCGTTTACCTACGCCCACTTCCTGGGTAGGACAGTGTTGTCTGACAAGTGTCTGTCTGGAGGAAGCCACAGCAAAGCCGTCGTAACCAACATTTTGTGGAAAACAGACTTTCTTATTAATTCTGTAGTCTCTGGTTACTCCCATTCAATTTTCCTGATTCCAGGCCTTCCCCATCATTGCTGCCATGAGCCATACTAGCCAAGAGGCTGTAACAGAGCTTGCATATCTCATGTAACAAGGAACTTCATGACAAGGAATGATACAGCCCAAGTCTTTGCTAGCTTTCCCACAGAACTCCTGACGTTGGTTTCACAGTACCACAGGCATGGAAGGTCTGACCCTGCAACACCCACCCAAAAAACATTCAATTTGACACAAATGCAAGTAGATCACTGCAGAGGGACTGGCTTGGAAGGCAACAAATAACTTGTTTGGGAAAAGCATTGCAGTGTTGGGAAGTGACCCACTGATAAGTCTCCACCAGCTGGGAAAAGGAACCCTTCTGGGGACATGAGGTGCATGCAGAAAGGTGTTCAAGCCTTCAACCGTGACCCGGCTGGTGTTACAGGCTGTGGGCAAACATGCAATTCATCCATCATCTCTGTGGCTGTAGCTGATCAGGGTTGCCGGGTTTGCATTTTTAACAAGGCACATGCATGAGCTGAATATAATATTGAGACAGGAGAAGAGAGAAGCAGCTGCTGGAGCCGTTGACCACTGATCCTTTCCATGTGAGGAGGTAACCTTTGGTAACCCTGGCCCCATGTCATGTGACAGGGCCAGGAAATAAACCCTGGGCTCTTACCAGCACTCCTGTGCATTACACCTTTATTGCAGTGATGACAGGTTGATG
The DNA here is from genome assembly GCA_013397865.1 of Struthidea cinerea. Classification (NCBI taxonomy): domain Eukaryota; kingdom Metazoa; phylum Chordata; class Aves; order Passeriformes; family Corcoracidae; genus Struthidea; species Struthidea cinerea. The sequence continues at coordinate 23,650 of VZTI01002793.1, forward strand.
GCTACACTGAAAGGTTCTTTTCCTTTGGGGAGTCCTGTCCAATGTTCAGCTTTATCCGTCCATAAATGCTAAGTAGTGAAGGGTTGCTGGGAAAGGTTCCTGTTCCCCCTTCAACCCCCGCATCTGAAGACTGTGACTGGGAAAGGGGCCCTTCACCTGCCTGTCAAAAGCCACTAATTCACTGTCATCGTGACTGGTTTTCTCTGTCTGGAAGTGGAGACAACTTACCTTTGTGGAAGTCTTTAAGAAGGATCTTCCTTCACTCTGTCCCTTTCATATCTCATCCCAACCCAGTGTAGTAAAATACCTATTTTATATCAATATCAATTTCTGTGGGATTTCCTTGGATGTCAGGATATGGCACAGATGCTCTCATTTTAGATAACTGCTCTGGCAGACTGGAGAATACTGTAAGAGTTCCTCTCCTTAACAGTTTTGACAATTACATTAATAAGAGCTCTTAATATGTTCCAGGGTTACTGTAAAGACAGAGCTGATGCTGAGGTATTGGAAAAAGAGGAAATCAGGAGTTAACTAAAGAAAGAAATAAACTAAGAGGAATTCTAACCACAACTTGTGAGCTCACAATTTTTTGAATGCTATTATTCTTTCTTTTACTCCACGCCTCACAGCCCCTAGCTCTCTTTTAATTACTACTCGTGGGAAAGGTAAGCTGACCGGTTTGATAATTCTCAGCACCACAACAAGTGGTACAAACGAGTTTAAACTGGAGATCCTAAAAGCTTTCTCTTTGCATAAGACGAATTTATAGCTTGGAAACTAAATATTTGTTCAAAGAACTGTTGAAGGTGTTTGAGCACACAGGAGAGATGAAATGGCAGATTAAATATTTCATTTACATGTGATATGCATAGTATTAAGTCCTATCTTAATTCTTCACCTGTTTTCTGAAATCCTTTGACAAACACAAGATATTTCACCTCACTCATGTTATTTTGAGTGGCTTTCAGGATCATTTAACTATTTTGTGTTGTTGTGTGGAAGTATCCTAGGAAGAGTGCTGACTCCAGTCCCTAACAGGAGTGCCGCACACTGCAGGAGGGTTGGTTCCTTCTTTAGCAGACATTTCCAACAAGCTGCTACTGAATAAGGATGCAACTTCACCCAGGAAACCAGATCTGGCTCCAGTGGGCATGCGGTTGCTCTGTGGATATGCTCCATAGGAATGTTTATAAATAGAACAAACAAGCAAACAAACAAGCCAATGGCCCTCCCTACCATAGAAACTCAACTAAATTTCCTTGGTGGCAACAGGGTTTGGCAATTTTGGGTCTTCTAGGTGTTCAGTGCAGTGTTTACTTTTGCATGGCAAGCCATATGACACAGGCTTTATCAGAGCCACTTCCACCTCTGGGCTTTTTTGGTTTTGGGGGGTTTTTTGGCAGCTTGCTGAGCTACCATGAAACTGTGATCTACAGCTCACTCAACCAAAGCTGCACAACAGGGTGGCAGAGAACCCTCCTTTACACACACTTGTGCACACACACACACGCAAGCACATCATTTGCCCTTTCTACTTCCTAGCAGTACTGTAGAAGAGGAGAGAGCACTTCTGTGGGGATGGTGGTCTGAAAATCTCCCACAGTCTGCTTTCAGGAGAAATACATATATTTATCCTTAGGTTCAGTTGATGATTTCAGCATACAAACTACATGTAAACATGCAAATTTATACTTCATCCATAGCTTATTAGGAAAAAAGGTATTCCTTACTTGTACTTCTAATAGAAAATATTAAAACAGTACCAAATGCTAGCATTAGTGACTTTCAGAAGGGGTTTTTATTCTTTATGCCCTAAATGCCTAAACTTAACATTTTGACGTAGCACACAAGCTGTGATCATAAAACGAGTTTTACTGGGAAGCCATGTTTTCTTCTTGTATATCAGACTTAATTCATTCTGGGTATGTTCCAAGCACTGTGTTAGAGATTAAAGGCAACTGCACACCCCAATTAGCAGCCAGCCCTTTCTAAGTAAAAATATTTCTGAGGGGAGAGATGAAAGTGGAATAATTTCTGTTCATTAGCAGTAGAGAGCTGGGGAGGGCTATTTTTCACTAAACGGTTATACCCTGATTTTGAGCACCTTAAGATTTAAAACGAGTGACCACGTAAAAATGAAACCCAGTGCAAAAATACCCCTCCAGGAATCACTTTCGATAGAGCAGTCGAGCTCTGCAGTAAAAAGCATACTGACTAGTAAAACGTCGCGACTGTTCACGACTCCAAGCTCTCCGGCAGAAAATCTAGCTCTGGGGCACTAATCTCTCCGTCTTTCATGCAAAACATTTCAGCTGCAGTCGCGGTGCAGGCCGTAAAAGCTATTGCTTCCCTTAAACCCAGGCAGCAGAAAATTCATGCTGTTCCAGGGGGACAGACAGCCGCGAGGCTGAAAAAAGTCGCGTTCAGAAGGTCTTAACCACCTCTTTCAGAGTATGATTCCTCCGAGCGAGTGTAAATCCTGCCTTGTACACTCAGTAAGAGAGAGAAGGTTTTCCCTTTGGAGTAATATCGAGTTTATCAACTAAAAATTGAGCAAATAAATCTCGAAACTGTATTTCAGGAGTGCACTTTACACCTGAAAGACCTGCTTTAATTTTCACATTTTCACAGAGGCCTATAAATCTTACTTTTCACCCTCTTAACCTTCTGGGGGAAGAAAAAAAAAAAAAGAAAAGAAAAAGAAGAAGGAAAAAGAAAAAAAAAAGAAATTAAAAGAGCAGCGTCGGCCGCAGTAAAACAGTCGGATGAACACAGCCCGCCCAGCCCTGACGCAGCTGCGATGGGCCGGGGGAGCCCCGCGGTGCTGCCCGTGCTCCGAGCTGGCGGGCGCAGCGTGGACGCTGCCCGGCGCGGTGCCCTGCCCACGGGAGCTCCGGCAGCCCGTAGCCTCGCTTGCCACACGGCTCTGCTAAAAGCAGAGCTCTCCCTGGTGCCTCGGTCTTGGCCATCCTATTCCCCCTCCGCCACCCCGGGATAAATCGCCGGCGCCTCTTATCAAGTTTCTAAGGAGCAGGATCGGGGAAGGAGAGTCACCCACCCGGGTTAAACCACCCCCAGGATCCCGACAGGGACCCCGATCACTGATTTAGTCACTGCCATTGTTTTACGGGACAGCATTCGCTTCCCGAGAAACCGGGCGTCTCGGCTGCATATCGTTTGGAAATATCTTTGAAAATACCCCATCTGCCCGTCGTTTTGCCAGTCGTAACACCTCTGATTTGAAGGAGAGAAAGCTTAGATCCTGCCTTTTATTGAAACCAGTGGAGGACCTTGGGAGGAGGGGGCGGGAGGGAGGAGAAAATGGGAGGGGGAGCAGGGCTGGGGGCAGCCGTCGGTCGGCATTAATCACACATCCACTTTGTCTGGAGGAGACAGTGCCGATGCGTGAGGCGCACATGTTTCGGCGGCCGCGGTCCCCGCATCACCTGCGGCAGGCAGCTGGGCCCTGCGCGGGGAGCGGCGGAGCTGCCGTCACCTGAGCAGCTCCGCGTCCCGCCCGTCGCCGGAGTCGAGTAACACGCCGGATTAAAGTCTAGGATGAGCCTATAGATGCAGGTTTACCTCCGGCTCGCCGGGGCGGTTCCTTGCTCGGGCAACCAAGGGAAAGTACAGGGATGGAGACTGGTTTCTGGGCGGAAAGCCTCGCTTGTAGAAACTTCAACATTTCCCTGGAAACACTTCTTCCTAAGACATCTTTTCAAAGACACACAGAGCCCCTGTCATCTACAAACACATCTGTGGGTGTATAGGCGTGTTGGCTTGCACACGTAAGTTCCATAGCATGCACATCTCTTCCTCGTGTAAGTGAACTTCTGCTACCAGAAGATCTCCCTTATTCAATTTTCCCTTCTCCTTGATATGCCAGGCTCTGCCTTTTAGTATCAGCCACGACACAATTTTTTGGGGCGAACTCTGTGTGAGACAAATTTATTCGTCTGAAGTAGTCCCTGCCCTCTGCACTGAAAATAACACAACGTAATAATTGCAGGACTGTGGCTTCAGCACAAATCCGAGCTCAGAGCGCAGCCCACATCCTGGTCCCTATTCCGGTGCCCCGTGAATCGGGCGTTTGTGTTGGCCTATGTGAGTGCTAGTTATTCCAAGCTGGACAAAAGTCTCCATCAGCTCCTGAAGGCGGGACACTGGTGGGGGCAATGAAAACGCTTCCTTGTGGGCTCCCTCGCTACTAGCATGAAGGGTAAATTGTCTGCCGTAGCAAGTCGCCTTCGCCGGGAAAGGGACAGAGAGACGGGAAGGATGGGCAGGAGACACGGGAGCAAGGATCACGCGTGGGACCCCGCGCAGCAGATATCTCGCTGCTCCTTGCGGGTGCACACACGCACACACACAGACACACAGACACACAGACACAGACACACACACACACACACACACGCAGATGGTCTGCGCTGCAGTGCCCGCTCCCAAGACCTACGCGAGGGATATCCTCGTCGTTGGCCGGCGAGGTTGCCCACCGCCACCCCAGGCCAGTGCTTAGTGGGATGAGCGCATCTCGCTGCCAACCAGGCTTTTCTCTGCCCCGCTTCCTCACCTCAAGGGTGCAACTAAACTGGGAGAGGGGAAGCAGGAGGTCCCACCGCCCGATCCAGTTAGCACAGAAACTAGCTGGTACATATATATGTATTTCTTCCCGAGGTGTTGGGATGAGGCAGAAATGTTTGGCTCTTAACTTTTTCCGAGCTTTCTTTTTTTTCAATACTCTGTCCGTGACAGTATGATCCGTCTTACTCTGCTACAGAGAAAATAATACTAAATTGCTTCTCTTTCCATAACTTTTCGAACATCTCTCCTTCTTGCAGATTAAACGAGCGGCTGCTGGGGAAAAAAAATCACAACACTGTGAAAGGAATAAAACTCTTAAGTCCATAAAGATGAAATGTAACAAGTATGTTGAATACATAACGCTGCTATATAACAGTTTCAATTAGTTGAGTAAGTCCTCTGTAACGTCTTGTAAAGGTGTAAGGACACGTTTACAGTAAAAGCAACATAATGTTCTCAACTGTACGAGTTAATTATTTCCAGATTTTTTTTTTTTTAGAAGTGAGTTTCACAAGTAAAGGCTCTGTCCGGGTATAAAACAACAGATGTATTTTTCCAGCATTAAACATCTTGAGTTCATAATGAGAAGCGGAGGAGAGAACGGACAGTTAAATAATTAGACTCGGGAATCTCAGCGATTTAAAAAAAAAAAAAAGAGAGAGAGAGAGAGAATAAAACAAAAGAACAGCCTTTTGTTTTTCGGGGAGCCGCGATTATGGCGACCGTGCCTCCTTCCCTCCTATTTATCTCTACTCAATAGCAACAGTACATAAGGCAATAACGCCGCCTGGCACAGCCCAGTCAGGGAAGACAGTTGTGTGTAACCAGCGGCCGGGAAGGAGCAGGGAGCAGCGGCTTCCACTCCTACAATTCACGAAATCCCGAAAAATTTTGCGAAAATGCTGCTCTCGCACTCAGACTTATGGAAACAGTCAGAATAAAGTCTCAGGAGTGTCACAAGGCCCGTGCACGACCCCAGATCTCTCTGCTAGCAGCCTTGCCCCTCTCCACCCCTCAGCGCCCCCCACTCCACCGTTCCTCCCTCAGGGAGCCGTGGGGAGGGTGGCAACCTCCACCGTCAAAGGGCTGGGGCAGACCCCAGGAGGAAAGCCTCGATACTCTTTTCGGTTCCCTCCTGCCGTTCCTGCAGGGCTGACTGTCCGTTCACCCTCAAGTTTTTTGTGCTATAAAGGTCGCGAGAACTTCGTTTGCGAGGAATTGAACTTGCTCCGGCTCCTGAGTGGAGCCGAAATCTCAGCTCTTCCCCCACGATACTGCGCTACCTAGCTGGACTCGCGTATTTCTAAACACCCCCCTCAAAACGAACTGCACGAACCCACCTCCCTTCTGCTAGCTTTCCCTTAAAATTTATCTCATATTTGACCATATTTTAATTATCTTAGGAGTGGGTGTAAAGTCTCAGGGGGTCAAAGCGGAGATGAAAAGGAATAACAAACGCGGATGGGATTTCCCATGCTTAGGCCTTTCCTATGACTGAGTACAGAACCTAAAACTCCATGCAAAAGGCTTGGCTTTAGGTCCCTGTGCTCCACAGTTCCCAAGACAAGCATAAGATGAGGCTGACCAGGGTTCCCTTGGTAAAAATCAAGGCAAAATTTAGTTGTCACTAATTTGTATTGACAATTAAAAGGCCCACAAATTCCTCTCTTTTGTACGTGTTCACCCAAATTTATCTGATTTAAAACCAGGAGCTAGAAGTGAACAAAATTAAGCGTTCTGGATTTCTCTTGAAGATACTTACATTATTTGTTAGAATATTTTGTTCGCAATGAACCAAACTCATTTTGGGTTTTCACACCACACCGAGACCAAAAGGAAAATCTGCAGATTAATTTAATTTTTTTTAAAGCAGTCTGTTACAGCATTACTGCTCACAGAAAGGGAACGTACATATAAATATATGCATATATAAAACTTGCCTAAATTCCTGTATGGTGCATGATGCACATATTCCAGGAGAGGTAGAGCAGTGCTTAACAGCGATGAACATTTTCCCTGTCCTGTGGGAAGTCTGGAGCTATCCGATAGAACTAGAATCCCAGGAGCCTTGATTTTTGGGTCTGGTTTTTACTCTTTTTTTTTCTTTTCTTTTCTTTTCTTTTCTTTTCTTTT
>VZTI01002793.1:30835-44048 GCA_013397865.1 Struthidea cinerea
CCCGGGTTGGTAGGGGGGAAAGGGATTTAATTCCTCAAGGAGGTGGCAGACTTGAAAGAGGCGGGAGGGTCGGGCTCTGGGGGATACCCCGGGAAAAGACAGAGCTTTCTCCTATCGTTAGCTGTGCAGACATCTAGTGGGAAAGCCTCGCTATTGCAGCCCAACCGCACCGCTCCGCGGGAAGGCGCTTACCCCTGCTCCTCGGACTCACCGCTGCCCTCCTCTCCTCTCCCCTCCTGTCCTCGGGCCNNNNCGCCGGGCCGCCGCACCGGAGCGCCGAGTGGCGATGGCGGCGCCCCGCGGCGCGGCCCCCGCTCGCCCCTATTGGAGGCTCCCAGCGCCAGTCCGGCCCCGCCCGGGTTCTGCTCCGGCGAGACCGGCCCCTGACCGATTTCAGCCCCACAGGGGCGACCCCACAACCTGCCGTGCTGCTAGGCGCGGTGCCTCGCTCCCTTTGGCACGGGCGGTGCTCGAAACCCAAGCAAGGATACCCACCCCCCGCAGCCTCTGGAGCTCTGTTTACCCTCTCAAATCCCTGATGGTTATCTTCAGCAGGGGACGGGAGCCTGCCCCGGCCCCCGGCGGGGCCACCCGAACAAGCCGGGACACGCGGGGCACTGAGACCCGCGGCTACGGCGGGACGGCGGACACCCGAGGTTACCCGAAACACTTTTTGCTCCTTTCTGGGTCACAGATCTCAGTAGGAGTAGGCAGGAAAGACAGGAGGGGGGATGGGTAAACCACACGTAGATCTCGGCTCCAGGCTTCCCCAATGCCATGGCAGAAATTCATGTTTTCACATACGCCGCGGGGAGAGGACGGAGTATCCGGGGAAAGTGGGAGAGGCGAGGGAGAGGCGGTGACCTTGAGTTTTAAAACATGTACTGGCACTAGAGACCTATCATTCCGTGACCAGAGGTCCCAGGCTGTCCCTATCTAACAGGTGGCTTCTCTTTGGGCACGACAGACTCTTCCAATCTACAGTGAGACCTAGTGCCAGGATTGCTTCTATTTTGCGGAAAGTTGGGTGGATATTTTCTTAACTGGGTTTTCCCACTTTCCCTCTTCTTGTAAGGAGTTCAGATCACTCCAGCATCTTAGCTGGTACCTAATCACGTTGCAGCTGAGATGTGGGAAGCCCCATCATCTGCCCAAATTATGAGGATGCTCAGAGATCTCCAACTTGTGAATGCTTAAACTATTTTCTTCCAGCCCGCACGTTTTTCTTTCATCAGATAGGGTTCTTCTTGTCGTTTTGTTCCTTTAGTGACTACGGATGCCACATTTTTATTTCCACACTAGGTATCAGAAATCTCTTCTGATCCTAAAAAGCCATCATCTTCCATAACCTTATTTTCTACCCTTTCTCTCCCTCAAGTTGCCAGTCACCTGCCGTTCCCAAAGACTTCCCTGGCTTGCAGGAATGCTCCTCACCTCGGAAGCAAAACTGTCTTTTTGGAGACCCAGCCAGGCAAAGAGACATCTTGCAATGCGCACACAGGTTTGAATTATTAGGCTGTAAATTTCGTACCGTGATAAAAGCTTCAGCTGTGTTGTTCAATATTAAAGTTTTTGGCAATAGTATCAGTTGGGTTTTTTATTTCCTTCAACCCCCGCCTCAGACCTACATTCTCCTCTCACAGATTTCTGAGAAAATCTTTCATGTTTTGTTTTAATATCGCATATATACGTTTCAGGTTTCTTAGCTGGTATACAAATAAGAACGGACATATGGCAAGAACATTTGAAGTTTGAAAACGGGCAGAAGATACTTGCTAACCGATTTCCGCTGTGGAGTTATATGGGATTCTCTTTTTATATACAGGCAACTTTTATGTCAGCTAGGATATTCTTACTCACAGTTTTTAAGGTTTCGATCCTGTGGTTGTTGTTTAAAAAAGTAGTACAATCCATAACATACACAACCCCCCGATAAATATAATTCAATCTTAATTCTCTGATTGACATACTTGCATACATAATTTCGCCTTTCCATCTAAGGGGTATTTTTTTTCCACTTGCCATTGTCATGCCATCTACCGAAAATAAGATTTTGATTGAAAGCTAATTATGACATTACGATTACTTGATTGGCTTGGCACTGTCCAAACTTCGTAGGAACCTCAGCATAAACTTCTGACCTCTCTTTTAGCGACTCCCAGAGTAGTCACAGACCCGGATCCCCCCTCCCTCTAGAATTCCGCTAAAATTAATAGGTCAAACAAGCTCCCTCTCCTTTATTTGCCAAATATTTACATCACACGAAGTGGTGATGACGTGTCTGTTCAAGCCTTCATCAGCTCACAATGACATTACTCCTGTGGTAAAACTTCCTGACGGATTTGGGAGCTGGAGTGGAGTGCTCCCCCCAGCAGCAGGTGGGCTGCCGGGCCGGGGCAGTGGGATGTGCCCCCGTTCCTCTGGACCCTACACCAACGGCCTGATCTGCTCAACCTGTCCAGCTTCTCATGTCTGCACACACAGGTTTCAGACAGGATCCACGTCCACATGGCATGATGGACTTCTCGGGGGAGAGCCCCTGGGCTGAAAATTTGTTGACCTGGCAACAGCGAGAAACAGCGTTTGGCGGATATAGATACTTCTGTGAGCAAAGACACACCAGCCTTTATGTTTCCTTTGCAACACGACCTATGATATGTAGCTTTATGTTACACTCAGCTGTTTGTTGGGGGGGGGGCGGGAATTCGGCTTCTTATTTTCTCTTTTTTTTTTTTCTTCTTTTTCTTTTTAGGAGGGCGGTGTGGCAGCGGGCCGCGCCAGGAGATGACAGAGGGTTTGACACAGTCCCCACACGCATCAAGAGAAATTGCGAAGAAATATGGTCTTGTGAAAGTGCATGACAATTGTTAATTGCTGGCAGCCAGCGAGTATCTTCCCCACAATGGGAAGGAAGCAGCTCTGAGCGAGGATATTGGCTCACTGGCACCAGGGCAGCTACATCTGCAGGAAAATGGCCTCGGGTTGCGTGCGAGGGGACGGGGGAATTTCTTCCTTTAGGTGTCTGCCCTAGAAGACCAGGGGGCATGCTTGGCTGGAGACGAACCTTTATTGTTCAGCCGCTCGCTATTTTGCATGTCAGAGAGGTTGCCATGAAACCACTCCCTTTTCTCTGTCCCATTATTGGACTAAATATACTTTGGCTCCCGGGACTTTGTGAATTGTCTTCGGAGCGTGGGAACCTTGGCGTGTGCCCTGAGCACCACTCCAGTCCCTTGGCACCAGCCTGGCTCCTTCTCCCCGGGTATCTCTCCGAAGGCTCCCAGGACTGCAACAGGATTGCTTCTGCTGGGCTGAAACCATCCCCGCTCTTCCCCCTTCCCTCTGTCCATGGCGAGGGTGGAAGAGTTTTTACCCCCACATCCACTCCCACGCGTGGATGTGGGGGCACAGGGTGGTAATGCCAGACAGTGCCGGTGGTCTGGCTGACGGCCATCCTCAAGGGCTCCAAGCCGGCGCGCTCAGATGAAGTCCGAACCCCAGATGAGAACATCTAAGTCCAGGCGTGGGCAGATGCGAACCGCTGGAGTCCGCTGTGTGCGGGTTAATTAGGGTCTGACTGCCCTCCCGCCTTTCCTGGTGAGCCACGAGTCTCAGTTTTTAGCTGATTCCAGAGTAAATAACATCATGGACGTATAGTCAGCTGTCGCGTATGTAAGAATGGAGTTTAGCTTTCAACAGTCACATATGTAACTGCTTATCTAAAGAAGACATAAAATACAATAAGCTTTGGGAAAATTCATGATTCAGCAAAAAGGGAGTAATATGCTTACCCAGAGATGCAAGTTATCGACTAGTCTGCATTTGGCTGGTGTTATGTTTAAAGGAAAACACTGTATAATTCCTATTTAGAAAATGTGTTCAGGGTATGGATAGAAAGACATTAGTTCCATCTAACATGAAGAGTAGCAAATGTCTCTCGTCATTAAAGACAGCACGTATTATATATACCTGAGAAATGTATTCTAGGCACTAGAATGCATTTTCTAGACCCCGGGTTTACTGGGATTTTACCAAAGAAAGTTTTAACAAAAATGCGTGTGCTTGGTGAAATGTAAAGCTAATCAGAGCAGGCGGGATCACATCACGGTATCGAGTAGCGTTCTACTGGGAGGTGGTTGGTTGGTACGGGGAGCACCCACGACATGGACGAAGGTCATTTAAGCAGTGCTGAGGACTCAGCCGAATCCAGCTGCCTCTTTCTGCTCGACAGTGATCCCAGATCCGTGCAGATGGTGCGTTGCTTTTTGTGAAACGTGTCGCCAGGGCTGTCCCTGCGGGGTCTCACCCACGCAAGAAGGCGGCTCTAGCCAAGCCAGAGGTGGGATGCGCTTGGGGGTGGGAGAGGACATCCCGCTCCCCTCCTTGCTCCAGCAGGACTCCGAGCGGAGGGATGAGCATAGGGTGTGACAAGGCGAGAGGCACGTGTGCGGTCACACGGACACCCCAGCCAGGGCGAGGGGACACAGCACTCGTTTCAGGTGTGCTCGCCTGCTGCCCGTGGGTGCGCGTTCCCCACGGCGCTGACGGCCACGCACCTCCCTCCTCACCCACTGCCGGCAGAAGCCCCTGCGTGCGCCCGCAGAGCAGAGAAATACAAACAGCCAAAATCCAGCCCCGCCCGTGCCCCAAGGGGTGGAAGGAGTCATGAAGAGGTCCCGAGGAGGGATCGCGGGGCTGCCCAGGGGCAGGAGCCGGCAGGCCGGCCGGGTGGCCGGGCACAGGTGTGTGTCTGTGCCTCTGGGCGACCGCCGAACCGCGGCCCAGCGCCGGGCGGGTGTGGAGACCCGCACGGGCCTTCTCTGCGGGGCCACGGGCTGAGGGCAGGGCCAGCCCCGAGGCGGTCCTGCAACCACCCGGCCTGCTGGAGGAGCCAGAGGGAAATGGGACGGCAGCCGCGGGACTTCTCCAGCGCCCGCTCCCGCCCCTCTCCACCACATTTGACAGAGTTGCAGGGGTTTGCCAGATCCAGTGGGTTTTGGCTTTGGTTGTTGATGTTGGGGGTTTCTTTCTCCCCCTCCGCGGGTGAGATTTCCACTCGTGGCTCAGGTACCTTCCAGCTAGAGCCATTCTCTCCTCCCGTCAGTGCAGTGAGTTCCCATACCTCTTAAGACGTCTCTTTAACAGCCGCGATTACAGCCTCGGGTATGTACACTCTCAACGGAGCAAAGGGCTGAAAAAGTGAGGAAAAAGAGCTGTTAGACAGAGCCAGACATTAGAGATAAACTGCCTCCATCAAGTCAATGTTTTAATCGCTCAAACCACTTCTGAAAAGGGAACCAAAAACCCTCTTGAAGAATGTACTCAAACAGCTGTCTTCCAGTAAAGGCAAACATGTCCAATGTTTCCTGTATGATTTTTTTTTTCTCTCTCTCTTTTTTCTTTCTTTTTTTTTTTTTTTTTTTTTTTTTTTTTTTAGTTTTTGCTTTTAGTTTTTAATTAGGTAAANATAGATGCCGCGCACGGTCGTCTTTAACACTGTGAGCCTCATTGTTTCCCTCCCTAGGTGAAGATACGACTTAGGGCTCTGCGCGAAAAGAAAAAATAAATAAAGACTGTGCAACTTCTTGCAGAGAAGCGTCCACTCCTGCCCCTGAGCCCCCCTGGTCGAACGTAATGTGTAAATGTCACGCTATTACAAGAAAGTTGTGGCGAGAAGGGCTTTTTGGAAATGTTCTCTCTCGCATTGTAAAGGAAAGAGAGACTTCGGCTTCTCTCCGACAGCTTTTCAAAGGGAAAAAAAAACCAGCACAAAGTGGGCCTGAAGCTCAGGAAGAACTTTTTTTTCCTTCCTCTAATGAAAAAGGTGGAGGGATAAGTTTAATTGTAATCAGGCTGCAACAATACACCATGTGATCATGTGGTAGCAATTATTACAAGCTCACAGCAGAAATAGAGAGGATATGTTATTGTAGCTTACTGTACCCTTTTCTTTTCTTTTCTTTTCTTTTCTTTTCTTTTCTTTTCTTTTCTTTTCTTTTCTTTTCTTTTCTTTTCCTGACCTGCTGGTAGATAAGGGGAGAAATTACCCTCAAAAGAGTAAATCTCGAAAATCGAAGGATAAGCCACAGAAAACCAAGGAAGAGTAATTTGAGTATAATTTTTTCATCTGTTGCTGTTACACGTTCAGAACACTTCAACTAGAAGATGGAATCGACCAGATAAACTACTACACGGCCAGCCAGGCCTCCTCACTTATCAGAATTTGCTAAGAGAAAAATAAAACATTCTCGGCACCCTTGGTGCGAGAGACCAGACCTGATGGCAAATAAATCCGTCTCAGTTTGCACGGCAAAATTAATTGAAATTGTGAGGGGGGGCTTTATCACTGTGTTCAAGCAGCCTGCGGCTGACAGAGAGCCGGCAAAGGCTTCTCCTCATCACTGCATTTACACGGCTGTTAAAGTAAAATATTTTCTGTGGACTACTAACATCTAATGCCAGGCTTCAGCTGCTTTCACCCGACAAATATAAACAGAAAGCTATCGCACACCCCTCCTGCCCCCGAAAATGCTGCGGAAAAAAAATGTAAAGCAAAGCAAAACAAATCAGAAAAGAGACCTTCTCCGCGAGACAGATTTCAGGATCGTTCCCGTTTTAATTTCTAATCACATGAAATGCCTCCAGCGTGTTTTCTGAAGCTGAAATACGAACAAACAAACAAACAAACCAACCAACAATAAAAACCCCAAAAACACAACAAAACACCAAACCCCAAAAAAAACCACTGAGTGAAACGATCTTCTGAGACCTGGCTCCATTAACATTAGATCGTGTCCCACACTTCGTGTGAAAGCAGTGACATTGTTTTCGAGCACACCTTTTTCATAGGAGGTGCCGTTTGAATGTTCGGGTCGACTGAAAAAGGCAGGTCCGTATCTAGTGGGCGCCCGAGGATTTTTAGGACGCCTTCGTAAATTTTCTCTAACTCTTCTCCTTTTGCATTTGCTGTTACAAATTCTTCTTATTTTGTAATTAACACAGCACCCCCCTTAGCACGCAGTGGGAGGGAGAGAGTTAAGATGTCCTGCGAAACCCGCTCGTAAAGCTGCTTACTTCCATTAGAAACACATGAATATCCTGAAACACAAAGTGTATTTAAAACGGACTCAGGAATGTTTATCTCAATCCTTGATGCTTTAGAAATTGTGGAAGAAACAAGCGGTGACAGTACTGCTCCAAATTACTCTTCTGGCAGGTAAATTTAATTTGCTCATGAAAATCAAATTCGATTAAGGCTCTTGCTCCTGCTGTCACTTTACTACCGCTTCTTCCAAGAATCCTGAGCTCTGCAAGACGGAGATTATTATTAGTGGCTAAGATCATCCTCTAGTTCTTCCATTATCAGCTAAGATATTTTAGCCGGTTTAGAGGGATTTAAGTCCGTGACAAACATATATTTTAAACAATCAGACACGATTTTTTCCCTTCATGCTTATTAGTTAGCTCTAAGCAGTGGATGGAAAAGTACGAGTGGATTTATTTGGGCAACAGTTTGGGGTTGGGTTGTTTTGGGGGTTTTTTCTGTATCCGTAGATTGTGATTAACCTACAAGAAATCAGCGTTCTCCTCAGCCGGGCATTCCCGCGGCAGGGCTGCGGAGGGTGCGCGTGTGTGTTATCACACAAAGACGGGTCTGGGGGAAAGAAAAAAAGCTTTTTAGATACTGAGCCGACAAACTCTGTATTTTCAAAACTTGTCTTTTAACTGAAAGGACTTCTCGTTTCTCTAAGGGAAGTCTTAGGTGAAATCTTCTCTTTGGAAGTGAATGAGCGGCCATATTCCTATCACATAGAGAAGTTTAAAAATAATTTATATTTTCACGTTTAAGGCCAAATTGCTGCAGTCCTCACTGGCAAGACTATCTTTAGCTTCGTGGCGTCAGGAACACACACAGTGACCTGCTTTAAAGCGCTTGTAAGGGCCAAATTCCACTCTTGCTTACACCTGCGAAGTGGGTGAAATGCTTCTGACCACTCTCGATGCAACGAGGGAAAAAAATGCCACTTAAGCATTTTGTAATACCTGAGATGAGCACGGCCGTGTACCGCGATGGGTGACTACCATCAGTTAGAATTTGCCTGCCTACGAAAAGATTCAGGACCTTTTAAAATCCTCCTACTGATCATGGTTGTTCATCGTCCCGCTCCCCAAGGAATTAATACTCGTTTTAGAGGAAACGATTCAACAGATGCATTTCTCTCCAAGTTGTTTCACACACTATATAAATGCAAAGCAGTTCGGAGGTTTGCATCGGTTCTCTTGGAAATCGCTATGGTTCTACCATACGCTTGTATGTGCTGTATTCTGACTTTATTACACAAGAAAAGGACAAAAAATAAATTTTGGAAGAAGCTTGGATTGGTCTGTCGGTTGCATGTATGGAAGCATTTAATTATAAACTAAGTTTTCCAAAGACGTTCAAATCAGTCAGTGGCTTCAAGTAAACTCCTTTGTTTTGGTTAATTTATCCTGATCATCCCAATATTTACATTGTGAAAAGTAAAAGCTCTTCCACAAGTGATAGGGAATGGTATATGTTCAAGGCAAGGGGGGTAGGCTCGGGAATATTTTTATCCCTGGCGTTCATTACAGGGTCCATGATTTTCGAAGAACATCTGTTCTGCCCGATGCCTTCAGTCCTCACGGTTCCTTTCTAATATTTAATGCCAGATACACATTAAGGCAGGAAGAAATTATAGCTGAGGAATGAAAAGTGGGTATCGAGGGCATCAAAAATAGTTGACGAGGCTTTTCTCCTCTCTCGGTGTCAATAATTTATTAAAAGTCATCTAAATTAGGAAGGCAAAAAAAAGCGTGGAGTCCCATGTCCGACAACACTATTTTTCTGATGGTGCATACACACCCTGAAGATGTCATTTTTGCCTATTTTGAGGAAACAGTCTCGTTCCCGAAATCCTCCTCACATCATGGCAAACAGGGAAAGAGGACTGTTGTATTACTGCTCTTATCATCAGTGTAAAGCATGGCCTTCTTCCGTAATTAATAAATAGACCTCTAGAGTGATTAAGAGATGCGGAGAAGGGAGAGAAGCTCTCTAATCTAATCTCCCTTCTTTTAGCCCACAAGGCTGGAACAGCCCCAGGAGGGTAAACAAAACAAAAAAACAACCAACAAAACTCAGCAGATCGGATGCTTCCCCTTGCCCCCCGCCCTGACACCCCACATACACCCTACTCCGGGGCTGAAAAGCACCGGGGGC
The DNA here is from genome assembly GCA_013397865.1 of Struthidea cinerea. Classification (NCBI taxonomy): domain Eukaryota; kingdom Metazoa; phylum Chordata; class Aves; order Passeriformes; family Corcoracidae; genus Struthidea; species Struthidea cinerea. The sequence goes on from VZTI01002793.1 coordinate 40,077, forward strand.
GAAAGCTGCGGTTTCACATGACTTCTCCCTCCTTATGGAGAGGAGCTTGAAAAGCAGAGGCAGATAAGCGAGAAACTCTACGGCTGAGGGAGAGGGGAGTTTGGAGAGTGGGGGTGGGCTGGGGGTGGGTAGAGGGGAGCTGCAGAGATTAGTGTTCTCATGGCTACCCGCTTTTTAACAAATCAGACAGATCTTCGGGCTGTGAATGACAGTTCTCACATTGGCTAGACTGCAACTTTCAACTTGACCTTGGCCTCTAGCCGTGTCTAACCCGTATGTAAAACAGCGCTGCCCCATAGAGCTGCCTCCCCTTCCCACTTCTCCTCCCTCGTCCTGCAACGCGATTTTCAGAGGCAGTCTAGAGAAAACAGAGGGAAACAAACCGACCCAATTCATGCCAGTCAAGCAATGTTTGGCCGGGGGAATCCACAGGTTTCAAAACTGGAGCCTGAAAGAAAAGGGAAAATATGCGTGGAATAAATATTTGCTTTTGGCCATGAGGAAAAATGCGGAAAAGAGTATGCGAAGTTAAAACGGGAACATTTTACTGGCTACAATGAAGGAAAAACGGCTAAATGCTGCCAAATTAGCAAGGGGATGACAGAGACTTCAGGTATCCCAACCCATGGCACGGAAAAAGCACCTTGAAAAAATATCCTTGGGCGCCAAAGACCTATTTCTCATGGCTGGCAGCTCTGCGCTAGGCAAGGAAAAGTCTGCTCGGTAACAATGTACGTCCCGGGATTGCTCTGCGCTTGTAGCCATGAGGGCAAAACAATGCTACAACGTCAATGGAAAGCACAATAGGATAATAAATACGCCGAGCTGTCAGACTCAAAACAAAGCAACACGCAACTGGGGGAAAAAAATTAGTTTTCAGGATGGGAGTATTTGTGGCTGTTTTGTGCACACGCGTGAGGGCTGAGAGCTGTTAACGATGAGATGAACGCTGCTTTAGGTCAAGTTTATTGATAGCTCAGTGATGGAGGGTTCTGGGTTCAAGGTTGTGCGCGAAAAGCTTGGGGGAGAACAGCATCCGCGCCGGTGGGAAGATATAAAAATCGAAATTATTTCACCTTATGAAAAATTAATCCCGAAAAGAGAACGGAGTTGTTTGGGGTTTTTTTCTAGCGTTCACTTGCAAAGTGGTACGGCCTTCCAAAAAAAATTGGTTTTCAGCCGATAATCCATTTTGTTTTCCCAGCACACGCATACACACAAAAAACGCCGTGGGTCCGTGCACACACCATGCAAGCCGACGTGATATTTTACAGCCGAGAAAGATTCAAGTCGAATCGTAGGCCCAGGGTTTTATTATTACGGTAACAAATAACACAGCGGTATCGCGATGAATATCCAGTTAACTATCCCGCTTCCCAAGCCCTTCCTAAAAGGTAATAATAAATAAAATAGGGACTTCCAGGTCTGTTCCTCTTATCTGACTTCTGAGACTTTGTGACGAGAGGAGCGAGATGGGTCTTGGGCTTTCGACGGGCGGGAAGGAAGGAGGAAAACACCCAAAAAAGACCCCGGGAGGCTCCATTTCGACAGCCTTATGTGTCCCAGCGTTGCGCCCGGGGAACGATTCTCCTCCCTCAGCTTGCGGTGGGTTCTCCGCGTCACCCGGCCGGGGCTCCGCCAGCGCTCCCCGGGGAGAGGCGGCGGCTCAGACCGGCGGAGGAAGGGGGTAGAAGGGGTGCGGCTCATCTTCCCCCCGAGACGAGGGGAGGCCTCCGGGGTTTCCGCGGCGCTCGGGGCGGGGAGGGCTCAAGGAAAGCGGCGCAAGGAGAAATCAGGCGGGGTGCCAGGGGGAGCCCCGCACCTCGGGGGGTGCGCCGAGGCAACAACGGGGCCAAAAAGCTCACGCCTCAGTGGCGAGGGAGGGCCAGAGGGAGGAAGGAGGGAGGGGGAAAGGAAGGAGGGAGGGAGGGACGGGCGGCCCCCCTCCGGCGCCCTCGTCCTCCGCGGCGGCGGGACCGCGCCGTGCCCGCACCCATACGCGCGCCCCGGCCCGGGACCCAGCCCCGCGCGCTGATTGCGTTATTTAATTATCTCCACTTTATTCCTTCAGATGTTTATCAGCTGCTTTGCATATCACGTGGGGGCGGGTGGGCCAATGAGGGCCGGCCTGGCGCGACGCTGGCGCGTCAGCCCTGGTCAAGTCCCGGAGATTGAGTATCTCTTTTTTCAGTCTTTGGGGCTTTTAAAAAAGAGCCACTAGTCTCAATGCGGAGCGGGCTATGACAGCCTCCGTGCTCCTCCACCCCCGCTGGATCGAGCCCGTCATGTTTCTCTACGACAACAGCCTGGATGAGATCAATAAGAACATGGACGGGTTTCACGCCGGCAGCAACTTCGCGGCGGCGGCGGCGGCCAACCCCTGCCGCAACCTGATGGCTCACCCCGCTCCCCTGGCCGCCCCCAGCGCCGCCGCCTACACCTCCAGCGAGGCCCCCGCCGCCGGCATGGCCGAGCCCACTGTCAAGCAGTGCAGCCCCTGCTCGGCCGCCGTGCAGAGCTCCTCCGGCGCCGCACTGCCCTACGGCTACTTCGGCAGCGGCTACTACCCCTGTCGCATGACCCACCACAACGCCATCAAGTCCTGCGCCCAGCCCGCCTCCACTTTCGCCGACAAGTACATGGACACCTCGGTCTCCGGCGAGGAGTTCACGTCGCGGGCCAAGGAGTTCGCCTTCTACCAGGGCTACGCCGCCGGGCCCTACCAGCCGGTGCCCGGTTATCTGGATATGCCCGTGGTGCCCGCCATCGGCGGCCCCGGCGAGCCGCGCCACGACCCCCTTCTCCCCATGGACAGCTACCAGCCTTGGGCCATCACGAACGGGTGGAATGGGCAAGTGTACTGCCCCAAGGAGCAGAGCCAGCCGCCTCACCTCTGGAAATCCACCCTCCCGGGTAATACACCTGCATGGCTCCTGTCCCTGTCCCTTCTTTTCATCCTGCCCCGCTCGATTCTCCCGGGTATCCGGCCGGCAGGGCTCCGGGATAACTCCCCGGGCCGACCCTTCGCCGTCCCGCCCGCTCTCCCCGATCCCATCCCGCCCCGGTCCACACATGCCCCAGCGCCGCTGGAACGGCACCGGTGCCGCCCCCTGCCCCCCGCCGGCGCACGGCACATCCCGCCTCGCCTGGCCGGCCCCGGCGCCGGCCCCGGGAGAGGAAACAGCTGAAACGGGCCGCGGGAAGGTCTGTGGTATTATTTTCCATAGACCATGAAGCACGCAAGCTGGGTAAATCCCTGCAGCCCCTCTCGATCCTTCCCAGAGTCCCTGGCCGGGCTACATGGGGATTGTTATTATTTGTCTGACAGAAGTGAGCCTTTCCCTGCCTAAAAGCTGTCTGCGGCGGCCAGGAAAGAGGAATCCCCAATGCTGAGCCGGGCTTTAGTAGCTAAATCGGAGCGGGGCAGGCGGAGGAGTGCGCTCTAACCCTAACCCTTGTACCACTTGAAGATGTCCTAACTGGTTCGAGCGATTTTCTAACGCTTCCCTGCATGGTTTTTCTGTTCCAGACGTCGTTTCTCATCCCTCGGATGCGAACTCGTACAGACGTGGAAGAAAGAAAAGAGTTCCTTACACAAAGGTCCAGTTAAAAGAACTCGAAAGGGAATATGCTACAAATAAATTCATAACCAAAGACAAGCGGAGGAGGATATCGGCAACTACAAATCTATCAGAGAGACAGGTCACAATCTGGTTCCAAAACAGAAGGGTCAAAGAGAAAAAAGTTATCAACAAATTGAAGACTACCAGTTAATGGATTAAAAATGGAGAAGCAACAATTCAAGAGTTTCAGAACTTTTTTGTGTGTGTGTTCAGATTAAAGTAATTATTAATAATAATTAAAAAGAGAAAAGACAATGAACCTCTTCTTTCAGAACAAGAGATCTGTATCTTTGGAATTATAGCCTTTCTTTCTTTTTCCTTTTTTTTTTTTTTTTTTTTTTTTTTTTTT
>VZTI01002793.1:52927-64459 GCA_013397865.1 Struthidea cinerea
TGGGAAGTTTTTGGGGTGTTTTTTTTTTTTTTTTTTTTTTTTTTTTTTTTTAACGTGTAGAGTAAAGCGGCACTCCCGGTTGCGGGTGAACTTTGCATGGGAACATCGCCTGGGATATGGCAGTCCGCAGGGATAACTGTCGATTACTAGCACCTCGCTTTCAAGGGACCACTGGGGATGTTCCCCTAAATCGCTGTGCTTAGTTCTTCATAAAATACGTTGACACGAAAGGGGACTGGTATCTACTTACTACAAACGGTGCTAACGACACGGTGCTTTGTGGGTCTGGGTGGTAGTCGGTGGAAAGTGCTTGCTTTTCTGTACCGGTGCGTTATAACCAAGGAAATTTGCTTTCGCACCAGTTTAGAGCCCGCCGCTGGCTCTAGACACCCCTCTCCCGCAGACCAAGTTTGCTAGAAGCCTCTTGCACCTGTATCTGGACAGATGGGGGAAAAAATGAGCGGCTGTGTGTATGTTTTCACGTGCCGGGAAAGCCTCCGAGGGTATTCAAGGGGAGAAAAAGAGACATTTATAGAAGCATCGCCAGTCAATCAATTTCTGATATACTAGCTGGTCTGAGAAAACATCTTCTTACGTCCGTCTTCTTGCCAAACCCGCCAGCATTGTCTTCCAGGAGCAGGCTCCGAGCAGTAAATATAAAAAATTTAGAGGGGTTCAGAGCCCCGGGACCTGGGAGCTCAGGGCTGGGGAACACGGGGGTGAGGAGACACGACATCGTGAGAGACTCCCCGCGCATTGGGAAGGCGCCGGGAGTCTGTCAGAGCAACGAATCGTTTGTCTGCTAGAGAGCAAGAGGATAGCTGCCGAAAACATGAAGTTACCTATCTGGAAGCAGCTTCCTCTCCTGAAAAAAAAAAGCCAGCAATATTTCGGCTTCTTGCAGCTACCAGAGTCAGAGAGCCCTCGGATGTTCAACAGCGCAAAGGGATGCAAAATATCATGATTGGTCGCCAACAACGGGACTACTCTGTGGTTCCGTAGTCGTTTAATCCTGATATTCAAACTAGACGGGAGGCTTGGTAGGAAAAAACCAACCTTCTTAATTTCAGCAACTAAAAAAGGCACAGAGGATGACGGAGGAAAGGATTTTGGTAATTGATACTAAAAAATAATCTGATGTATTCTAGCCCAGATGAGTGCAGCCTTTTGAGGTGTTCAAGCCTCTGAAATAATGTAATGTCGTAAAAAAAAAAAAAAAAGAAGAAGTCAGAATTACATTGACTTAAATCCTGTTTACATCTTCTCATTCTCTTTAAACGTATTCTGCAATTTCCTAGCAAAATCACAACCACACCGCTTCATGTTTTGGACAATAAGTAGCCTGTCCCTTTTCACAGTACTGGGCTTCCATCTCACCGATATATACACATACACAAATATATATGTATATATATAAAATCATCCATTATTTAAATTTTTTAGCTAGCTATTGTAGCACCTCATTCTATTGCAATCTTATGGAAACATATTTAGGTTAAAAAAAAAAATAAAAAAAAAAAAAGAGTATGTATAGCTCCTTTCCATAGCAGACAAAACGGCAAACAGAAAAGAAACGCCTTTTGAGAATTTCTGAGCCCGAGATAGTTAAAATCCAAATAATCAGTAGGCTTTTCTAAAGCTGCATTCCTGGCAAATTTTTGCCACGAGTTATCGCCTTGTGCCCCTATTTGCATTGGTAAAGGTGGGAAGACGATGCGCTTTTCCTTGGCAGCAACATTTCAAATTTCCTAATGCTGCGTTTTTATAATAAGCCTTTGTAGACTGTAACCAACCCTCAATTTTACAAAACACTGTCCTAATTCCTTAGATATTTTCTCCTGCTCGAATCCTAATACCCGTCACCCTCCCTGTGAGAGAGAAGCAGCAGAGATTGAAGCCAGCGATTCTGTAATATTTTAATTAGCTCCTCTTGACGCAAATTCCTTCTAGCACAGGTTTCTCCTGTTAATTAGAGGCACCCACCCTGCTGGCAAGGTAAATGGTCGGCTTCAAATATTTTTCAAGCAAAGCCCGGTACAAAAAGACAATTTAGATACAATAGAACTTGACCTTTTGGAGAAGCAGTAGTGAGTTAAACAGTTTCCTTTGCAAGCCATCTGTATATGTAAGAGCTAGCCTATCGAGGCGTCCTAGTTCTGTTTATATTCCTCCAAAGAAGAGATGTAGCTTTTTCTCCTCCCTTTGTTTAGCTTAGCTATGGGTAACAGTCTCTCCACCTCTTGGCCACGCTTCTCCTTTGCAAAACCTTCCTGCAGCAGAGGTTCCAAATTCAGAGCGGTTTTACCCTCTCTAATCCGGTCGAAATACATGGGAAGGCGTAACGAATGCATTTTGCTTCTCCAAACGAAATGCCTGCCTTTGTTTATGTTGTTCTCGGTGAGGTTAGCGAGGGGAAGGCTCGGTTTTCCCCCTTCCTCAACGCGGAAGTCCCAATTACTGTATTGAAAGAGCAATTCAACATTAGACCAAATAATCAACATTGATAATTGTGCTGAACACAGCAACTTAACAGCAGGCTCCCAGCAATTACCCACACATTCCGGGACTTTAAGCGTACATTATCTCTTGTTTCACTTAACAGCAAATAAAGCAGAGAACAGCCTGTGCCTTGGGTGTCTACTCGCTCCCAGACGAGCTGTGCCCCCCTCGGTTTTCCCCATCACCCTTCCGCCTTGTTGTGCAGGCGGCACGCGAAGGCATTTTGGGGTCCCCCTGCGTCACAAACCCGCTTGAAGAAATAGGCTGCTTGGTTTGGAGAGGTGGGGGAGAGAGCTCGAGCAATTCAAAAGCAGGCATCGGGGCTGCACGTGTGCATGCTGTGCAAGCACATATATGCCCAGACACAGGCACACCCACGCACACACACTCCTATTTCCAGTTGCCTTCTCGCCCTTCTTGCCTTAATTTCCCTTTGTTTCCCAGAGGCAGCCCCGACCTCTGGCACGACGGAGCCTCGCACGGCGCCGCAGCCCCGGCTGCAGAGAGGAGCGGCAAAGAGCCCCATACAAACCTGTGCCAGCTCTGCTCCCCATTTCTAGCCCCAAGGTTTGAAATTTATTGAAATGCAAGAGGGCGGCTTCAGTGAGTCCGAGGAGGTGGCGTCCCGCGATTAAGTGTTGGGCAGCTCTGTCATGTCTGCTCTGACACAAGCTGAAGTTGACTGCCAAAGTGCTATAAAACCGCAGGTCAGTCTAGAACTGTTTTCGGTTCCCCTAGACGCGCCGTGTTCAATTATAGCCTTAAAAGCCCTAATACAAGTGCAAGAATTTGTTTGCCATCACACAGAGGCGGGGCGAGGCTCGGCAATGGTGGCGCCTTTGTTATCTCAAAGTCACTGAAATCCTTATACATTCCTTTTTGTTCGAAGGGAGGAGTGTCTGCGTGTGTGCAGGGTGTGGGGAGAGGTTTTTCATCGACGGAATTGAACGGTGCGGGTATACGGGGAAAATAACCAATGTTCGGACACCAAAAGAGGGCTTCCGACCCCCCAGCCCACTCCACCCACCACCACGACCACCCCCCGTAAAAAGTCTAGGAGGAAAGTAAATGCGAGCAAAATCACAGAGTTAAGGAAAAAGCCAACCAGAGCTCTTGCACAGCCCTCCCAACACCAAGTTAAAAAACAAAAAAAAAAAAAAAAAAAAAAAAAAAAAAAAAAAAAAAAAAAAAAAAAAAAAAAAAAAAAAGGAAAAAGAGAGGGAGAGAGAGGGAAAGCCCCCAAACCTTTTTACAATCCCTAAACGACATTGCAGTCTTCTACTAGCGGTTTTGACGACATGCAATCTCTTTCCATCCACTTTCTAGCAAATATGTCAAGCTGGAAGATTAATTAATTAATTTCAAGTTCAGCTCACAGACGTGTGGTAAGCATAAGAAGTTCTTGCAGCAAACCAAAATAAAGAGTTCATTACAGGGATACGTCCAGAGCATTTGATTTGTGAACGGTAACCCTTGTAAAATAAGAAAAAGGCATATAAACATTAATGCTAATAAATTAGTTTACTCCACTACAAAGTAATTACTTGATAATATTGAATTTACAGCTTGAATTCAAACGCAATAGTTAACTATAATGTAGGGGAAATACATAATGAGAATATTTTCTCTCTGCACAACATGATTAGATTTGTTATTGAGTCGGTTACGATAAGCTAAGCAATAAATAAACAAATCGATGTTGACATTTAAATACCGAAGATCTCCAGAATTTACTAGAGAACTTTCTCCGGATATATAAATACTTCCACAGCACTGCAGAGGAAGAGGGGGGAAAACCCAAATATTATTTCCCTAACATTTTCGTTTCCCTTTCACTAGCCTCCCAAGTCCACGGGGGCATGAATCTTGAACTACGTCTAATTTCCTAAGAGTACCGACTTCACAATAGCCTTTTGCCATTCTGCTTTTCTATTTTGATGAAATCCAGCCGGAACTCAAATATTTCTTTTCTGAAATCGAGCATCAGAATAGCAAAAAAATATTTTTTCCGAGAGCTTAGGGATGTCCGTGCCTCAAAAGGTGCTGTATTCTTTGGCGTATTTCTCTGTTTTCTTTGGCTCTGCTCATTCAGTGGGGTGTGCATTTTTATTGGCAGAAAAGTACTTTTTAGTCTCTGCCCTGTACAATCCGCTTTCTATATCATCCCTTTCATGCAACAATAGTAAAAGTTTAACCAGGTTTTTAAAACAGGTCTCCCTGGGTCTCAGCCTTCAGCGACGACACAAAACTTAAAGGAAAGTATCTCGGTACGGCGAGTTTGTTCCTGCGGGTTAACAGTATGTCAAATAATTTTAACTAGGCTTCTGGCAATTAAACTCGGAGTATTTGTCAAGCCGGGGTAGCCAAATATCCACTGGTTTTCCAAGCATTTAGCTGCAGTGTTGAGGCGGAGAGATCAGCAAACGGTCTTTAGCTCCGTGGTCTGCACTTTAAAGGGCTTGCTGGCTTTCTGGCGTTGCGAATGAGGCAAGGGACGATTTGGAGGGGGTAAGGAAGGGAAACCTGCGTCCTGGGAACCCGACATTGTTAACTACCTCCAGTAAAGCTTGGCTGAAGCCGCGCGGGGTATTTGAGGTTAATATGTAAGTAAGGGAAGGAAGACACTAAGCGCTTCGGAAGTGAACATGAATGCAAGCATGTAATCTATTCACCATGAAAATCAGTAAAGACTTGACCCTGGCACATTCTTCCTAGTAAGGTTTCCAGAAAAACCCTTAATGGTGAGGGCTTTTTTCTCTTTTAGGGGGGAGGAGGGAAAGCCCAAACCAAACCAAAAGAAAAAAAAAAAAAAGAAAGGGAAAAAAAAGGAAAAAAAAAGACGTTTTCTTCAGGAGCGTTTCCTCCTCGGAAGCAGCTTTCCAGAAGAAAGCGTGCGTGCATCTCTACGGTGCCCTCCTTCTCGGAGTCTGCCAGCGAGCCGCCGAACGCCCCAGCAAGCCCACAAACAAACAGAAAGGTCTCACCTAACCCTGAGGGGAATTGATAAGCCTCTCTGCTCCAGAGCCAGAGGGTGCCAGGGACCGGGCGGCTAAGTCTGGGGCAGTGGCAGGGCGGCTGTGTGTCCCCCAGGGCTCCCCCCCGGCCAACCTGCGCTCGGCTCGCCCCTGGGCGCTGGCGACGAGCTGTTGCTTTCCCCCGCGACAGCCACAAAGGGAGCGGGGCCCGGGCCCGCCGCTCGTCAATGTCAACGTCGGGCCACGTGACCGCACCTCCCTGCCGCCGCCGGGAGAGCTCTCCACGTCAGCCTACGTCTCCCCATCTCTTACTTCACGGATCCGCTTCAAAGGGGCAGCTGCGTTAGAGAATCATGTTAAGCTCAGCTAATGCGGAGAAGCCGAGGTAGCCCTAATGATGGATTTTGATGAGCGTGTTCCTTGTTCCTCTAACATGTATTTGCCAAGTTGTACTTACTACGTCTCGGGTCCTGATTTTTCCAGCCTCCCTTCTTTTTTGCCCCAAACCCCGTCTTCTCGCCCTATGACATACTCCTACTCCTCCAACCTACCCCAGGTCCAACCTGTGAGAGAAGTTACCTTCAGGGAATATGCCATTGATCCCTCCAGTAAATGGCACCCCAGGAACAATCTGCCCCACTGCTACTCCGCAGAGGAGATCATGCACAGAGACTGCCTGCCTGCCACCAACACTGCTAGCATGGGCGAGATGTTCGGCAAAAACACAGCTAACGTCTACCACCCCAGCACCAACGTCTCCTCCAATTTCTATAGCACTGTGGGCAGGAACGGGGTCCTGCCCCAGGCTTTCGACCAATTTTTCGAGACGGCTTATGGCACGGCGGAAAACCTGGCCTCGGCGGACTACCCGGTAGACAAGAGTGGCGAGAAGGCGCCCGCGGCCGCCGGGGCGGCGGCGGCGGCGGCAACTTCAAGTTCGGAGGGCGGCTGCGGCAGGGCGGCGGCGACGGCGGCGGAGAAGGAGAGGAGGAGGCGGCCGGAGAGCAGCAGCAGCCCCGAGTCATCTTCCGGCAACAATGAGGAGAAATCCGGCAGTTCCAGTACGTATAAAGGCAGCGCCGGAGCGCTTTTAGGAAAGGCAGCTTGAAACCTAGCGCACCGCCGCTGTTAAATTTTTATATGCTGTTTTATAAGCATATAAGGTTTATGAAGGGCCTTTAGATTTCCCCCAACAAAACTTTGTTATAAAAGGCGAGATCACGTGTTTAGTGCTGAAATTGGCCGTGAAATACCCACCGGGTAATGGAAGCCTAAATTTTTTTTTCTTTTTTTTGCTCCTTTTTTCTTTTTTCTGCTTTTAAAAAAAAATTAATAAAAAAGAAGTTCCGTGGTCAGCTCTTGAAAATGTAATAACGTTAGTTCTGTGCCTGTAAATTCGGCAAAAAAGGAGATCCTGACTCCTTTGATATCAATGTAATCCAGTGATTTTATAAAAGCCATGTGTTGCACCAGAAGTCTTGTTAGGAGCTGAATTCAAAGCCTTCGCCGTTTTAACGATTGCACTAGAATAGCGTTTAACAGATAAAGTAGCCGCCTGAACTGTAGCAATATATTAAAAGAAGCAAATTAACCTAAAGCTGGCCTTTTTGTCTAAAGGAAGCCATTTTACTAAGGCACTGTGGCAATTACGTGTTGCCTTCTGTCCAACAGTTTGTTACTTACAATTGTTATTCAATCTGTCAAAGTCTGATTTTTTTATGTGGGCTTTTAAAAAGGCAAAGCTAGTGTACGGCCGGGGGAAAAAATACCTCGACAATGAACTGTACCAGAAAAGGAAGTATTTAAAGGGATAGCAGCTACGTTTAATGTAAAGAGCTCCTGAACCTTGAAACCTTTTATATTCTGCTTAATGAACTTTAAAACCGTAATGGCTAATCGAGAGGAGAATACCTCGATGCGGTGGAGAGCGTGCCTGAAAATAGCCGGCTAGGGGGAGAAGGAGACGCCTCAGCCTTGGGCTTAGGGGCTTTTCCTCTCCTCGGGACGTAGAGACGGGATTAGGCCAGGGAACGAGGGTGAGATCCAAGCGGGTACGGGCTCGGGGAGGGTTGGGCGCGGGCCCCCCCGCCCGCTGCAGCGCTGCCCGCTGCAGGCAGCCAGGTGATGGCTGCTCCCTGGGCAGCTCCGCGTGCGTGGTGTCCCCCGGCGGAGCAGCCTACAAAGGCTTTCCTCCGGCTCGTGAAATCCGCAAGAACCCCCCGCCACCACTCTTTCCTCCAGCTGCCCTCCCCGCGGAGGAAGCGAGGACGGATCCCCTCGTCTCGGCGGGGGGTTTCGCCCCGCACGCTGCCCGGGGCCGCGGCGCTGCAGGAGCTGGGGTGTGCCGGCGGGTCCCGGGCCCGGCTGCACGCACCCGCCAAGGCGGAGGGCTGGCGCCAAGCCCCGAACCTACCAACGCCGACTTCGGAGCGGGCAAAACGCGTCTTTTCCATGTTAACGTGCTTTGCCTGAGAGTCCCCCCATCCCTTCTCAGCCCCCGCCGCCGGTCACCGCCGGGTCTCAAATGTTTCTGCATTTTTTCGCTCCACAGGTGGACAACGTACGCGTAAAAAGAGATGCCCATACACCAAATACCAGATTAGAGAGTTAGAAAGGGAATTCTTCTTCAGTGTCTACATAAACAAAGAGAAACGCCTCCAGCTCTCCCGAATGCTCAATCTGACCGACCGTCAAGTCAAAATATGGTTTCAGAACAGAAGAATGAAAGAAAAAAAAATTAACAGGGACCGATTACAATATTACTCAGCTAATCCACTACTTTAAAACTCATAGCGTTTTTCAAGAAGAGATTAAATTCAGATTTCGCCCTTGACAAGGTCAAGCCACGGGGTTACGTGGAGGAAGGAGGTGTGTATCTGACGGGACTAGAAGAATCTAAGGTTTTACACACATGTAAACCTACTCTGGAACTGCGATGATAATTTTTTATATATATATTGTACATATCAACTGGAATCGATTTGATTTTGACACACATGGGATCCATTTCTAAACGTGCACGTCACCTCTGAGTGCAAAATCCATACCTCTTACCTTTCCAGGCACTGCGGCTCACCCTGCCACCGCTTTCGACAGGCACAGGCGGGGACGGTCCTCCTCCATCCCCGGACTCGCCCACCCTCGGCCCTTTCTCGCCCCTGTGCTGCTGTGGAACAGCTGTCTGGAGATTCCCAGGTCGGGCTCACCCAACCAGGACCACTGCAGAATATAAACTCTGAGAAATAATCTTTTGCTCTTCCTTAGAAAAATATCTGGGTTAGAGGCAGTGTTCCATTGCTCATGGGTTTGAAATAAGAATTGAAGGACGGACACACACACACACACATACACACACGGAATTAAAGGAAGGGGGGATGTCATGTCTACACCTTCCCGGGGCCAACCGCGAATAATTGTGATATGGATGTAGTGATGGTTATAATAGAGTTTCCTTTGGGGGTGTGAGGAGGTATGGGGGCGAGGGAAAAAAGACCTAAATGAAAGACTTAATTATTTACTTTTAAAAATCAGGTATAAATTCGCCATATATCTTAAAGAAACAATCAATAAAAATAAAATTAGAAAAATTTAATTAACTCTTGTTTTATTTATGACAACAGACTATGCGTTGCCATCTTTTTGGAGACAAATCATACACAAACACTAAAAATAAATAAAATAAATCGGCAAAAAAGTGTGTATTTCAGCATTTTGAAAGAAACAACTCCATAAAGGAAACTGACCTTCTGGCTTCTGGCTTACAAACTTTCTTCAGGAAATACCTGTGGAGAACGACAGTTTAGCAAATACCACACAACACTTAATTGAAACTTGGAGTTGTGCAATGCACTAACATTGGATCATTAAAATAACTCGATTGCATGTTCGTTTAAAGGTGACTAGTGAGGAGTTTAAACAGAAGCCAAACAATGTAAATATGGTAATTTTGTTGTTGTCTACTTTAAATGTCATGAGCTCTACTTTGTCGCCCAGTCGACGTATGCAAAGAATGGAGAGTTGTTTGGACTTATTTTAAATATCTATAAATATATATATTTCCCTGCAGGAACCAAAGTGTGAAAAAATGCAATTTAAAAAAAAAAGAGAAAAAAAAAGGAAAATATTTAAAAATCTATATCAGTTTACAAAGGATACGGTGTTCTATCATTGAGGTAATTTGCTGTCGAGAATATCTGAATGTATATTTCATACAGGAACGGTGTTTTACAAGACTTGTAAATAATAAGAAAAAAAAGAACCCATGACCTATTTTGTTCAAATGCCTTTTTTTTCCCGCCTGGTTGATTTTTTTTGTTGGTGGATTTTTTTGTTGGTTTTTTTTTTTTTTTAATTGTTCCTTTGGGGCTAAAGGGTGTGGGATTTCTTTACATGTGCAACAAAGTGGTGATAAGAATGTTTTTGATTAATAAATTTTACCAAATGGATGTAATTTCTTTGTCACAATTCACAAAATGCAGTATCTTTATATGACGTCACTGTTTTCAGTATGTATCATCTATATGTATATACAGTTTTCTTTTAATATGCGAAAGTATTTGGTTGCATGTATACAGTGGAACAGCGCACAAGGAAAATAAAAAAAAAATGGAAACTTTATATTTTTACTCTGGTGTTACGTTACTGCATGTTCTTTTATCCGATGTAACTCTGGGACCCGAAATTCCTCATGACCTTGTTCGGTCATTTGGGGCGAATTACTCTTCTTTTGTGAACTTTGTCGTTAAATCTTCTACTCTGGAGTTAACAAGTGAACCTGGGCTTGTTTGGGCATAGTTTCAGCGGGTCACAGGAAAAGGAAAATTAAGTGTGTTCATAGCTCGCTACATGTTAGGCCTTCTCCTTATCTTGACCATGTCGGCGGGGCAAGGTCCTGTGCTCGAGGGTTGGATGTGCCATTGCTGTTTTCTCCCCGCCAACACCTGTCCAGGAGAAATGTTTGTCAGTAGCATTTGGGACACATTTTATAAGATGGCACCAAAGGGAAGGTTCAAGCCAGCTGATGGATGTGGCCAGAATTTAAGAGCCTTAAGAAAACTGTTGTCTTTCGGGAAAAAAGTCCTCATGGCAGTGTAGTGGAAATGGACTGTTTGATATTGTCCTTGATCTCCAAGGCAGGGAGGGGGTGGACTGAGGTGGACAGCGGAGGGGAGGACAGTAGGAGGGAGAAAGTTGGAGGGGGCAGAGGGGAGAAAACCCCAAACTCCAAACAATAGCTGAGATAGGAATGTGTTTTGAGAAGTGTTTGAATCTTTAATGTTGACCCTAATCAGGAGAAGAAAGTGCATTCTGTTTTTGCATTGTTTACTGGCTTTGAACTTCTGTATTGCTTGGACATCACCCATAACCTTGAGGTGAAGGACTTACTGACTTTGGGCCTTTGTTGACCACTGCCACCCAGCCAGACAACGTTTACCCAAAGGGAATCTTGAAAAATGAGGGGGAAAAGAGGGGTCTTTGTTTATTTGTTTGCCTAGTATGCAAGGGGAAATGCCAGTTAAAAGGAGACAGGCAGATGGATGGACAGACGGTGAGAGAGAGATGGAGGTACGGATGGAGAGCTGAATGGCAATGAAAGTTAAGACTGAAAGCTTCCTTTCCTGGTTAAAAATTAACTGGTATTCAGAGCCAATCCCAGAGACAGTAAAAACATGGAGTTTCTGTGGTCGGGGTTTGGATTTCCTAGCCCAATAAAATCGCATCCTCTGTGTTGCTGTGACATTGCGGCCATAAAAACTGTCCGTGACTTGCCCGCTCGCCTGTACCAAATGCATCACTATAAAGGCAGTGGAGGTTCTTCCAGAGGTTTTTACACCGGGGGGTGAGCGACCATTGCTCTCCGCCGCCGCCGCCACCGTCTGTCCGTCCGCCGGCCCGCCCGCCGTCCTGCCGCGGGGCCCCGGCGGGCGGGCGGACGGGCGGACGGACGGACGTCGGCCGCGGTTTAGGGGCTGCTTTGCCACAAGATGGCGATCTTCAGATCAATGTCAAAGCCGCCCGGGGCAAGGGGAGCAGCCCTGCAAAGGAAAAAAAAAAAAAA
>VZTI01002793.1:64495-75297 GCA_013397865.1 Struthidea cinerea
AAAAGAAAATCTTGGCCTTTGTTCACTTTGCATCCCTGGAGCCACACGGATAATTATTGCACTTACCGGGCTCCGCTGTACAAAAAGCCGCTCGGGATGCCGGGGGAGGGGGGAGACGCTGGGGCTTCTCGGTGGAGTTAAAGCCTCTGGGCTTTGGGTTAGGAAATGCGCGAAGGTAAGTGTTTTATACATCTACCGGCATGGAGAAGGGTGAGGAGTGTGCAGGGTCTGGAATGGTACCCTGCGATATGGGGTGGCCCTTGCCCCGAGCGCTGAGCACCGCGGAAAAGAACTGAAGGGAGGGGAAGGGATGCAAAAAGTTGGTGATTTGGATGTGAAATAATATAGAAGGGACTTTCTAAGTTGCAGTTGACCTTTTATTTTCTCTTCGTTTTGGCCAGCCGCGTGGAAAATCCACGTTATCTGGAAATATTTTTTCAGAGTAACTTGTAGCTTTCTTCCACTTATAAAAAAAAAGAAAAAGAAAAGAAAAAAAGTGTAGCATTGGAAATATTATGAAACTTGACATTTATGTGTGGAACAGTAGGTGTCTTCAATCAAATAGATCTATGGCAACACAGTCTGCAAATGACGGACAATTCTGACGATCTTATTAGTCTTGAACTGTAGTTTAGTTAGGGTCGTTTGGTAACTTTAAAGGGTAGTCTGCTTCCTTGCAGCTGGACACAGATTGTGGTAAACAACTTTTGACATACTTATGCTAAAAACTGTTTATGTGATTGCATATTAAGTCAATGTTCATGCAAGACCAGATTTAGATTTCGATTTCCTTTCTTCCTTTTTTCCTTCCTTTCTTTCTTTCTTCCTTTTTTCCGTTCTTCCTTTTTCTTCCTTTTTCTTTCTTCACTTTTTCTTTTCTTCTTTCTTTTCTTCTTTCTTTCTTTCTTTCTTTCTTTCTTTCTTTCTTTCTTTCTTTCTTTTCTTTCTTTTCTTTCTTTTCTTTCTTTCTTTCTTTCTCAGCACATGTGCCGTAAACAAACAATAGTCACTCATTCCCGTGTGCTCAGGGCTGCTCTGGATTGTAGCTTTGAAACTCTATCCTCTCTACGAGTATCCCTAACTCCAGGTTACTTTTCATGCCCATAAAATTTTCACATGTTTTTCTTATGTCTCCATTTGAGAAGGGCGGGAGGGAAGGTGGTGTTACATGGAGGAGATACTGGCTTGGCTACATATTTTAATACACGTGTCTCTTAAGACAGAGTTTTAAATATCTGTCCGGAGAAATGAAAAATATTATTTTGTCCTTTCTCTTCTATGCATATTATGCCATTTGCCTGCAGTATTTTTTTAATTGTGCTTCCAGGGAACTGTTGCAAGTGTAGTTAAAAGCACATGCTCGGTCGACAGAGAGCAGTTTTCAGATGATTATCGGAACCTATCGATTTCATCAAAGATGCTCCATTAAAAGCTCGGGGATGTTGATCCCTTTTGACTTCCCCTCAGCAATGCCAGGACGCGAGAAGCCACGTGAGAAGCAGGGAGATTTGAGGGTCCCTTTGCAACATTTCATTTTACACCAGTCAAGTTTAACTCCGCATATTTGATCAAATATTTATTTTTCCCCTTGTTGTTTCCCTGTCCCATTCAATACTTGGCTGAATAAATCAAAGGGACCCCAGCAGCAGTTAAAGCGCCCTCTGGTTACGAATTGTTTACTGACGGCCGCGGTCATAGGATAATATTTTAAAAAAACAAGCTTGTTTCTTACAATAACTGTTTATTATTTCACATTATTTGGGTTTGCATGTTTTGGAGGGAAGAGGGAAAGCCAGCTCAGTGTCTACACTGTGTTTAATTAATCGTTTACTCAGCTTCAGCTCACATACCACATCCAGACCCCTGGGAGGCTTTTTCATAAGCTCATTGGGTTTGTGTTTTGTTGTCTTTTTTTTTTTTTTTTTTTTTTCTTTTTATCCTTTCAGAAGAACATCCTCCTTTTAGCTGGCCTGGCTGNAATCTTTTCATTAAATGCTCTGAAATCGAAACTTCTGGTTAACGTGTGTGTCTGAGAGCCAAGTTATACCACAACCAAAAAAAAAAAAGATATTTGTATATGCACCCAGATCTTCTTTAAAGGGAAAACAGCTACAAAAAGGGAGAAGGGCTGCAGTTTCAAATGCTTAATCGAGCTGTGCGGCCCATCTCTCGCAATAGAAGGGGTACACTTAAAAGACAGACTTGGGTATGCAATATTTTCCCCACACATATATAACCCGATACCGTTGTTGCTTCTGCATGGTGTTTGGGGCTCTCCGGACAATAGAAAGCCCCGTTGTTCTCGTCAGTGCCAGAAAATGGCGAGGAAATAAAGCCCTAATGAATTGGTTTGGGTGTATTTTGTCCTGCCGCACACTAGAATTTGAAGCTCGTCAGAATTACTTGCAAAACATGTTCTTAATCCAAATGAGTAAAACGATACATGTATAATATAAAACACAGTTAGGAGAGCAAGCCTCTGGATGGCTGGAATAAAATTAAATCGCAGCCTAATTTTTAACAAGATAATCCTCCAAAACAAGCCAACCTCCCCAGCACCACCACCAGCGTGAAAGAATTTCTAGTAAAGATAAAATTAGGGGGGCCGTCATTTGTCACCTAACTTGGCACAGACGCAGTTCCTAAACGTCCTGTCTGAAATCCGCCTTCTTTGGAGCAAATCCAGGAAAAAAAGGGGAAAAAAAAAAAAAAAAAAAGGAATCTGGCACACACACACGTTCCAGGCAACTGACAGTTCCAATATTAAATAACTATAGTCTGATCGCATTAATTTTTGGAGCTGTATAAAATGTAGTCCACGGCTGTATTCTCAGATAGGCGGCGCATGCACTCCTGCACAGACTGCAAGGCCGTTTACGTTTTCACAAATTGCAGCTTGCCCGTGTCTACAAATAAAAGCATATTTTAATTAGCTCGCAAAATGCGTCTCTGGATTAACAGCGCTGATCTTTTGGGTTATACGGGCCAATAATAAAAAGATAAATCACGGTTTAACACGATACGTTTTGAGATTTCCAGCCAGAGTTTGCTTAGGCTGAGCTGTCGGTTTTTATTTATTCCCTTTTTGTTTTTAATTTTAGTTCAACCAATAAAACGGCTTAACGACGCTATTAATGCATCTATTATATTTTTCTTAGATCAATAAAATTTTATTTTGATAGTATTGTCTATGCACGCCATGAATTTAGATTCTCCACGAAAGCACCTTCTCGCCGGCTTTGATATTTATCAGAATTTTATTTGCTCGGTTTTATAGACCCTCGGATAGCTTTACTTACAGAAGTAGAATTAAAAAGAAAGTAATTCTCGTCCCCTGGCGTCCACAATATTCTTTAAAATTTCTTTTAAATAGGGGTTAAGTTCCAAGGGACACATTGTTAAGCACTGGTAATGCAGTAGCTACACTCAGCGCATGCCAAATTAGCTCAGTTTAGTCAGAATTGACCATTATCTTTTATAGTTACGAATCAAGTGAACATTATTAGTTTTACTTCACTGGGTTTGATGATGCTGGTTACTATTTGCCTTGGCCTTGTTAGCGATTAAAGAAAGCAGAGATAAAGCAACGCCGAGCTGAGTTCATGATCTAGACGGAGTCGGTGCCTTGACCATCAAACCGGCATCGTTTACTGCGGTCAACACAACACCCCACGGCAGCTCCCGCAGGACCTGACACGGGGCTGGGGTAACCCACTGCTGCAAAACCTAAACAGGGAGGCTAAGGAAAACCGTCAAAAATTCTCACCGGCCTCTGTGCCTTTTGTCTGATTCCCCTGCGTTAGATCGCATAGGGAGGAGAAGCCAACTCGTGCCTCTTCGATGCACTTCCAGACATTTTATTTCGGCTGAAAGTAGTACTTTCCTTCACTTTAATCCAATTTTTAAAAGGGAGCTGCTTATTTTAAAAACAGCTTTGGAAAGATTTCAAGCATTTCTCCTCGGTTCCGTATGGCTTTTAGATTTGCAATCCGTTTCTATTTAATTTGGCAAATGCAAAATAAACATACCGCAAGAGCTGACTTCCCCGGAGTAATTTTTATACCTGACTTGTGTAGAGAAAAGTATTTGGAAGGCGGCGCTGGGGCTCACGTTTCTTTTCATTTAGATCTGTATTTATGAAGCTAAGCCTATTGATAATAGCTTTCCTGTATACCAGCCAATAAACCGGTTCCTTATGTGGTATTAATTTTGTTAGTAATGATATGGCCCTCATAGGAATCTGATAAGACTTCGTCCATCGCACATTAACACATCCGAAGTTAGTCGGGTTGGGAAAATACAATGTTACAGGAGGAAACGCGGCAAGGAAAAAAACCTCGAAGGGTTTCTATAGGGTGGGAGATCTACCCCTGCCACCGCATCCCACGGGCCGGTCAGAAAGAAATCGCTCTGCGATGCTCGCCCCATCACGCTGGAAAAAATCAGGCGCCTTTCCACAGAGATTTTATGGATGTTTCAAAGTTGTAGCATCCCCTGCCTGTCCTAGTGCTTCCCGGGGCGCGGAGGGAGGCTGGGGAGGGCCCCGCGGGAAGGGACACTGCCCTCCTGCCTCAAGGAGGGATTCCTCCAAGGGAATGTCACGCTGTGGAAAAAAAACTTTTCCCCGTGGCAGGCAAACACTGCCGGACAAGACCACGTGGGTCTTGACAGATCCGTGGGGCGAGGGGGAAGAAGTGCTCCCTGGGGGTTTTGAAGGCCGAGGGTAGGGGCTGGGGAATTCGGGGCGCCGCGCCCGCCCCGGCACCACCCTTCCCGGCAGGCAGCGGCCCCATTACCGCAGCCAGTGCCCTCCCGGACACGGCAGCCGGGTGCCCGGCAGCGGCTCTCGTCCCGGGCAGTGATGACGCCCGGTCGGCAGCCGCTCTCACCCGCCCGACCTGCTGGAAGCGGAAACCGGTCGACGGCTGCTTCTCCAGGCGGTGTGCGGGGAGAGGAGCGAGTGATGCTCCTCAGGGATGGGCAGGGAGAACTGGGCAGCCTCAGGCTCTCCGTGAACTAAAGTGCCCTTAGTTCCGCGGGCCAGGCAGTAAGGCGACCTCAAAATGGCATAAGCGAGAGATGATGGAAGTGAAAGCAAGTCATCATTAAGCATTTAATTACGAAATCTATCTGTCTCTCTGTCTGCGTCCCTGCCTGTCTGCTATCTGTCTGCTACCTCCGCCACAATTACATATTGACTGGGCTGGACTGTCTAGTAGCTCGGTATTTATCTAGCAACTCTTATTTCTATTATTTAGTACATTGCTTAACGGAGATGATGCTTTTGAAGAGGCGAAAAGTGAAAAGACCCAAATGGAGCGGGAGGGAGGGGAGGTATAAAAATGATCGTCCAAATATAAACACATCAATAAACACGATGCACAGCATCCTGCGAGGATCCATTTGAACTGCTCGAGTCTGGATTCTTTCTGTGACATATGTCTGGCTTTATATTTTAAATGGTAATCAGACCTCAGGAAGAATCCAGCGTTAACTAAAGCATTAGAAGCTGCAACCGCACAATCAATCCTCCCAGAGTGGCATTGCTCCCTAAGAGATTCCTCAGCGCAGCGGCGAGCATTTTATCTCCGGGAAAATTAAGCCCAGCCTGGCGTCGTGGCGGTGATGTTAGGCTGCAAGCAGCCCCCTTCCTCGGTAGTTTAACGCGGAAGGCACCAGGCCCCTTTATGGTTTCCAATGATCCGTGATAAACAATAACACGTCTTTTATTTCTTAAAAGAACGAGACAATCAAATAAAATGAGCAGAGGTTGAGCATAAAACACCGGGTGAGCCGTGGCTTTATTAATTTCGTGTGACACATAGTCTGTGCGGGGAGGTGAGCAGGCATTGCTGCTGGAAAGCCCAACCATGGGGAGAGAGGAGCGATAGTAAAAGCTTCATCTGGACACCGCTTCAGCCTAGGTATAATAAACATCAGGACCGCCGGGCTATTTTATAGCGGTGCGTGTGATAAGAGCGGAGCAAAACTTGGAGCCAGTACCAGCACAGCCAGCTCCTTCCTTTTCCCTTTCCCTTTCCCTTTCCCTTTCCCTTTCCCTTTCCCTTTCCCTTTCCCTTTCCCTTTCCCCTTTCCCTTTCCCCTTCCCCTTCCCTTTCCCCTTCCCAGGAGCATGGCTCCCGCCTGGGCGCAGGCGCTCGTCCATGTGGTCGAAGCGCGCGCCTGTGTGTATGGAAATCCATATTACACATTAATATACATCTATCTTCCAAATTCAGAGGTCGACCTGAGAGCAGCTCTGTGCATACGAAACCAGACGGGGAGGGGTTGCTGGGGAGGCCCGGGCTTCCATTGGCTGCAGGCGCCTGCCGTGGTGCGGGGGTATCTCTCATCATATTCAGCATGTTTTGCACAAGAAATGTCAGCCAGAAAGGGCTATCTGCTCCCTTCGCCAAATTATTCCACAACAATGTCATGCTCCGAGAGCCCGGCTGCAAACTCTTTTTTGGTAGACTCTCTGATCAGCTCGGGCAGAGGGGAAGCGGCGGGAGCAGGAGGCGGAGGCGGAGGCGGAGGCGGCTACTATCCCAACAGTGGTATCTACCTGCCACAGGCGTCCGATCTGTCCTACGGGCTGCAAAGCTGCGGACTTTTCCCCGTTCTGAGCAAACGCAATGAAGGTACTTCTCAAAGCATGGTCCCCAGCTCGCACTCCTACGTGTCAGGGATGGAAGTGTGGCTAGATCCCCCCCGGTCCTGTCGCATGGAAGAGCCGGAGAGCCAGCAGGCCACCTCGTGCTCCTTCGCTCCAAGCATTAAGGAGGAGAGCTCCTACTGCCTCTATGACTCAGAGAAATGCCCCAAGGGCTCGGCCGCCACAGACCTCGCTCCCTTCCCCCGGCTGAATGCCGAGGTCAGCCCAGCCAGCAGCGGCGGCGGGGTCCCCGTCCCGGGCTACTTCCGCCTCTCCCAGGCTTATGGCACTTCCAAGAACTACGGCGCGGGGCCAGCCGGGGCTGCCTCTTTCCCTCCGCAGCCCCCCGGCCGCTTCCAGACGCCTCCATCTTTGCCTCCCGTCCCGGACGCAGGGAGGAAGGAGGATGAGGAACGCTCCCCAAGCCCCTTGGCGTGCGTCTCCCAGAGGGAGGACGAGACTCAGGCTTCATCTTCCACCGCAGAGGAGCTCTCTCCAGCTCCGTCAGAGAGCAGCAAAGCTTCTCCCGAGAAAGAGCCCGTAGGTAAGCGAATGATGATGGTGATGGTGGTAGTGATGATTAAAGAAAAAAAAAAAAAAGAAAGAAAAAAAAATAATCGTTGAGGATCATAGCGGCATTGAGATGCGAAAGGAGGATCCCAGCTGCCCCGCGGGGCTGCCAAGAAGCGCTGCTCAGACTGACCTTCTGAACTTTGTAATATTCGGGCATGGGGTTGCCGTAAAAATTAATGTCCGTCCTATAGTTTAAAACCCTTAGAGCCTCCGCTATGGGCAACTTTAGCCTGCATGCTGCTTAAACATATAGAAAAACAAGATCAATCTCTCCCCCGTGATGTGAAGGTGCCTACCAGATAACAGAGATGTTTGTAAAGCATCCAAAATAAACAATAGGCAGTGCCAATAAATAAACCTATTAACGCGGTAACTTATATTTTACGATCCAGAATGCTTTTCGGAATAACAGCCGCGCTGAAATGTGCCATCTATGAGCTGCTATCAAATTAGACTGATGAATGCACGGCGAATATCCTTCAGCATCTACACTAGATAACAGAGATGTTATTTATATTTTTCCTTATTTATTTCCCTTTCGGGTACCCATGGCAAAAAATAACTCCCCTTCTTCGGACGGCAGACATTTCAGGAGCTCCTCTCCGTCCGCATTTCAGACGCCCTGTTATTCCTTTCAGGCGACCCGTTGGAAAGTAGCATTTAAAGAAAAGCGGAGGGGGGGAAGGGTCAGTGAAAAACTATTAGAGAGCCAACCCCAAACCACTAACCACTCTGAGCCATCAAGGGATTGGTGTTACCTCTTTCCCAGCCAGTTCTACTGATAGAAATCACCTCGAAACGTTTTTATTATTGTTATGACTGTATTTTTTCTTCCCCGAAATGGTTGGAAAAGAGAAGGCCATGGCGAAACTCTCCGGAAAGGCAGGGGCTGAAGGCAGGGAGGCTCCGGCTCCCCAGCTCACCTTGTTTTCCACCTCCGTAGCACACTCACAAAGTCTGGATCCGGAGGCTTTGATTTTTTTGGAAGCAGGTGCCTGGGGAGAAGGGCATAAGACTGCAGGCCCTTCACCAACTGCCACCAGTACCAGAGGGCTCGGAACGGCCGAGTGGGAGAGGGTAGGAGCTCGTTTTGGAGGGTCGGAGATGAACTACAATCTGGGGCATGCTGCCCCGCCAGAGGCTGTTCGGAGGTTTTTTGAGCAGTGGCAGTTCTTATCCGGACATATCCAAAATCTTTGGGAAACCGTTTTGAAGCTCTCGGTTCCCTCAAGGACACCCCACATTCCAACTCCCCGCAGCTGGCGGAGTGAGCCCACCGCACACACAGACACAGACACACGCACAGATGCTCCTTCCACCCTCTCCCCCACAGCTCTTTGCCTCCTACCCGATGGTAACGTCCATTTTTTACTTTCTCAAAACTAGGCAATTCAAAAGGAGAAAATGCAGCAAACTGGCTCACGGCAAAAAGTGGCAGAAAGAAACGATGCCCTTATACCAAGCATCAAACTCTCGAGCTGGAAAAGGAGTTTCTATTCAATATGTACCTGACTCGTGAGCGTCGCCTAGAGATCAGCCGCACAGTCCACCTCACAGACAGACAAGTTAAAATCTGGTTTCAGAACCGCAGAATGAAACTGAAGAAAATGAACAGAGAGAATAGGATTCGGGAGCTCACAGCCAACTTTAATTTCTCTTGATGAACCTATAAACACATCTTTATGGTTTAAAGAGCCAGTATCATTTTCCTAGGCTGTATTCATCTGCACCTGTATGGATTAACGATTTTAGGCGCTCTCAATATGTCCTTAACCTCTTAAGAGCTACTTTGGAGGGTGGGCTGACTAAAGTCACGCTAAAGCACAAAATGCCGTGTGTGAACTTCCCCTCTTCCTACAGCCTTTCCCGGGGCTAATTTGTTCCTCTAAGCTTCGAAATACAAAAATACCATTTCAGAAGCTGCAAATAGGTTTCCCCCCCATCTCTCTCTCTGAAAAGTAAACAATCTTGGCTAAAGGTACATTCTTTTAAAATATAAGTGCTGTAACTTGGACTGTACGTAGCTGCACAATGAAGAATTTAAGCGTTGCCATATTTCTATATCTTGGAACCTTTCCCCTTCTCTGCCTTTTCTCCCCCTCCCCCTTTTTTCCTTCGAAAAGCAGGACTTAAAATAATGAAATGCAGGCATCCTTTAAAAGGGTTTCTCGGGAACGGGTGTTAGGAGTGATTTTCTTTTCTTTTCTTTTTCTTTTTTTTTTTTTTTTACACTTTACCTTGGAAGTCAATATTCCAGCTTTAAATTTGGCCAGGAAAATGCAATATCTTCTCTTTAAAGGTATAAAAGATTTCGTTTTACTCATGGACTAAATTATTACACTTACCTCTGAATTTCTCTCGCTGGTTGTAGATATTTACTTAATGTAGTTTTGCTTAAATATGTGAATTTGGTGATTTTCTTTTGTGTCTATATATAACGTTACCATTGGTAACGTATGACAAGCACACAGAAATTCCCCCTTGAGAAGAAAATAGTCACTTTTTTCCTCACTAATTTCACTGAAAAGTATATATCCTGAACATCAGATGGACTTTCTGAGCCAGAGTCTGAGATTGCAAGGGAGAATATGTTCGTCTTCCTTTATACTGTGAAGTTACATGCATTAAAGGGTCAAACATATAGGTGAAAAAATTCAAAAAGTTTAAAAAAAAAAGAAGGGGAAGAGCTATAAATACAGATATGGATAAATGTCTATTATTATTAAAATGCCGATACTGTTTTAAGCAAATGCATTTTATCGTTATTATAAATGTTAGTTCTAGCTATATCTAGTTCTTACCTTAAATCAGAATAAATTAATATTGTAATGCTGCTGTGCGTGAAAAAGACGATGTTTATGTTCTCATAGAAGAATAAAAAAACCGTGGAATGAATCCTTTTAATTTTACCTCTTTTTGTGACTGTTTATCCTCAGGTTCTACTTTATGTCTTCGAGAACTTTTACAACAGGAATAGTTGCCTAAACCCCCTGCAATTACTTTAGGAATCTATTTAAATATTACCTAGACGGTCGTAATTTGTCTGGGCCATATAGCGATGGTGCTCTAAGGTTTGTCGGCTTTTGTTCAGTTTTATGACTTGCTAGTATATCTGGATTGTTGCTGTCTTGAACGAGTGGTTTCAGTTGACTGAGGAACTGCATAGACTGAGGAAGCAAATTACTATTTCTTGAGAGTAGGGGAAAGATATATTTCTTTTTTTGGTTGTTTGGTTTTTTCTTTTTTNTTTGGTTTGGTTTTTTTTTTTTTTTTTTTTTTTTTTTTGTTTTGTTTTGTTTTTTTTTTGTTTTTTTTTTTTGTTTTGTTTTTTTGGTTAATCGAACACCTACAACTGTGCAGAGATCTTTAACTCCAGAGGACGTTGACAAAATTCTAGCTTAATCTCAGGGCCGAGAAGAAATCGTAAAGGTGAGCTCATGGCGGGGGGCGGGGGGGACCCCAGCCTCACCTCCCTGCCAGCGGGCCCCTCCAGACAAGGCTATTCCCTACCTGGCTGCATGTGGAAGAGCTTATTTCAAACAGGCTGCCTTTTTTTTTTTTTTTTTTTTTTTTT
>VZTI01002794.1:2045-31458 GCA_013397865.1 Struthidea cinerea
AGTGATGCTGGGTGGGTCTATTAATGGAATAACATGTCTTTCCCAGTTTCCAGTAGGTCACATGGAAATAAACCAAAGATTAATAAAAGGTAGGAAATGGAATGACATTGAATGGAATACATAAGTTGGAACAACAACAGAAACAATTCCACCACATAAATGAAAGAAGTTACAACAGAAAATGTACAATATGGAATAGCAAAGGAGACAGGATAATGATTTACTGAAACTTCTCTCTCTTACACTTTGGGATAATAATGTGGTATGTGGCAAAAAGAAGTGTATGCCCTTTGGAATGAACCCCTTATTCCCATATCCCAAAATCTGCCTTTGGTAGAAGAACTTCAATTCATACATGCACAATAAAGGCATGGCTTTAGCTCAGCCACAAATTGGTAGTTAAACTGGATATGTTTAGGAAAAGTGGAAAAGGGGGCCCATAAGGAGGAGAGAACAGTCCCTTCCTGAATCTGAATGACACCAAGTCTCAAGTGCCCTATGTTTTTATGCCCCTGTAAAGCCTAACAGTTACATCTAGTTCTTCCCAGTGTCCTTGTCCCCTCATGATACACTATGCCACAGTAGTTTATGTGACATTAGACAATTACATAACTAAATCTTGTACCATAAAGGTAACCCTCAAAATGAGATCAGAGATTGTGGGTTTTGGCATTTTCTTGCCTTTTACGAGCTTGACAGCAAAAGTTTGACATTATTCCAAACACACTAAATTTCGGATATTTTCAGATAGCATGCAGCGATATTTTTTAAGTCCTTCCCCTTGAATATAAATGCCAATATAAATCTAATGCTTAATAAAATACAGTTCTTTTTTTTTTTTTTTCCAAAGCAAGAAGCATCTCCATTCAGCAAACACCTCACTCCTTAAGGGAAGCATGGTAATTTCAAAAGGCCAGGGAAGTAGAGGTAAGGAATTATGGAATTACTGGAAGTGGAACAGGAAGCAGTAAGAACCGGCATAGGAAGAATGATGTTCAGTGAAAGTGATAAACCGTTGCACTGCTACTTTGCCCATTATCCTACATTTTTGTTTCTCTACACCCTCTTCCTCCTAAATTTTAGTTATGTCAATGTCTGCAACTAGACACTTGGACACATTGTAAGTAATCTGTGTTTGTTACTCCATACACGTCAAATAAATGATCAGCTGTAAACTGTACTAAAAGATGAAAAAAAAAGTCTGTCCCATATATTCATCTATTTTACGGAGACTCATTGTTCAAATAAACGAGGTTTTTTTCACAGCTACTCTGAAAAGCCAGATTCTGTGAAAAGTGAACATGAAAATTACATGATTATAAAAAAAAAGATTTAAAAGTTGTACTATAATAATTGTCACATTTTGGACCAAGTTCAGTAAATGGTTGTCTGTTTTGTTCACTTGTTTAGTTTTTAAAAATGACATTTCTATTCGTTATAATTTGAAAGTCCATACATAGGTAATTCTAGTAGCAATTACTAAATGTTGTGATTTTACAGACATATTTCTATGTATTTATATGCACAAGCCACTGCACAGTTTTAAATATTATTTCATTGGATTCTGTATCTTCCTAGC
Source organism: Struthidea cinerea (assembly GCA_013397865.1). NCBI lineage: Eukaryota > Metazoa > Chordata > Aves > Passeriformes > Corcoracidae > Struthidea > Struthidea cinerea. Next base: position 3,625 of record VZTI01002794.1, read on the forward strand.
TGGTATTCTACTGTAAATATCAGTGCCCCATACCATTACTAAGATATTAATTTTGACAAATATAAATGCCTGTGAATTATGGAAGGTGATAATCCTACCAGTAAGAAATGCTTTGAGAACAGATCATCATGAGGCAAAAAATATAGCTAAAAAATTCCCTTCTCCGTCTTGTAAAAAATAGTCTGATGTGTGAATGACTTGAAGGAAGAGTGCCTCCAGTATGGGGCTCCCTGTGGTGTCGTTCTGAGAGCCTTGGTTTAGGTCAAGGCTTGCAGCTGCTGTTTGAGGGATTTTCCCAGATCTGTGTGTATCAGGTGTTGGTTGATGCTTTGAGCACAGAGGCCTGTCATCACACTGACGGGGTGTGACATAAGGGGAAGTTACAAGAAGCAGCAAGGCAGAAACGCTAAAGAAAACTCATGCAGATATCAACGAACATTTCAAGCAGAAATTGTTAAAAAGGTTTAGAGCTCTCTGAATAAGAGAAAAGCTTTTTGGTCCCAAGCTTGTGATATATTACTATGCCAGCTACTATATAAAGCTCCAACTTTAGGGAAAAAAAAAAAAAAAAAAAAAAAAAAAAAAAAAAAAAAAAAGATAAAAAAAAGCAATAGAAATTATTTTAGAACTAAACTGTCATTCTGTGCTATGCCATTAACTCAGGGGTGGCTCTGCCGAGGGGGTTCTTAGTAGTGCATGGGTATTCCAGTCTGAAAAATGAGAAAATTTAATCCTTGTAGAATACATTAATCTTCACCCCAATTCTATGTGACGTTGTCAGCAGTTAATTTAACAGCAGAGCTTCAGAAATGAAAGATCAATGCAGTGAAAGTTCCTCTGAAATCTTGGTTTATGCAATGAATGTTGTCTAAAATCTACAGCCCAGGCAGAAAGCTATAGGCCATTAACTAAACCAGGCAACCACTAGAGCAAGTAGGGGAAATTGCATATGTTCACGACCAAGTCTCAAAATCATTTTTGGACTTCTTGTTCGCAGAAACACATAGATTTCCACAGAAGGATAATCTGCCCAAACCACTGATATTTTTACTTCCTGTAATGTGCACCAGATTTCCTCCATACCTTTACACACCCAGTGATGCACTAAGTCAGAGCTGAGTCTGAAAAAAATAGTTAAAAACCAGCAGCCACAATAACATAAACCCAAAAACTGGACATAAAACTGAACAACTTTTCAAGTTTAGGCTCCAAAAACTGAACTGGAACAATAACATTCACAATTTATAAAAGCAGATTTTAGAGATAAAGTCCTTAGCCCTGGGTGTATCGGGCACAATAGATGTAGCAGATATGAACAAGAAAGACAACAATGGCAGAACACTTGCACTCATCTTTATTTTTGCTGCTGGCATCCTAAAGAGGATGAAAAAACAACTGTGCAAAAAAAATCACAATTCTTACTTCATAAGCCTAAAGTCTTTGAATGATGAAAGACATCTTCCCACTTTCTGAACATACCATTATCTTTTCTGTATTATAAAGTACAGCTTAAAATGGAGTTTTGTCACCAAAATCAGCTCCTGATGATATTCTAGCTGGTTGCTAAAAAAAAGATAACAACTTTATTTATGGTGTCCTGTCCTTTAAAGCAGTTGCTTCACTTACTGGATCTTTCCAAGTCACTCAACAGGGATTAATCTGGAGCAGCATGAGTATATTTAAAATTCCCCATGCCACTGCACTGCTCCAAGTACACCTCAGCAGGTCTGTAGACTTTTTTTTCTCCTCTGGAAAATCAGAGGATCTAATACAATTTGTCGTGAAAATAACAACTTTTATAGTCAACTGCAAAGTAATAAAGTAGAAAGCATCTTGGGTCACATTTAGTGAAGATGCGGTTAACAGAAGGCTGCAAGGAGGTGAGGATGGTGACTGGAAACCACTTTTCTGCTCCTCTGATATCATCTGGCAAAAATGCCACAGAGGAAATTTGCACACTGGCTTCAGAGACTTGCAGTGATTGACTTCCAAAGACTGCTGTTTTCTCTAGTGGTTTGAACAGCCTCAGTTTTTCAGGTATACATTTGCAGGATTCTTCCTGATGAGTACTATGAATTATGCACAGAGCAAAAAGTCCACATCCACCATGATTTCACCTCTTAAAACGACAGAGGCTACTTTTTAACAAACTATTAACAACTATTTTTAACAAACTCATAAGTAAGAGTGATGAGAATTTATATTTGTCTTTCAGCAACCCTTGTCTCACCATAATTAGCATGTATTTTTATTCTTCCAAATCTTTCATTCCCTTTTTAAAAAAAATTTTAAAAAATGAAAGGTTTCTCTATCTGATTAATAGTCAATATTTTCCTTGTACTCAAGATTTCATCTGTTGAGAACAGCAAGAGAGTTTTCAGATATTGCTGATGATGCAACAGGTGGAAGTAATGTAGAATAAGAACCCATTAACAATTAATTTGTGACATTAATTGTCATGTCATTTGTATTAAATAAGGTGGGAAGGACAGCTGTGAGAAATTAGGATGATGTTAAGAGTTGCTATGAGAACACGTCGCTTTGAAAGATTTGCAAAACTGGAGTGTTTTATTCTTAGTCTGCTTCGATACAGTCCATTAAGTGTCCAGCAATAGCTGTCACCTGGTAATTGTGTGGTGTCCTAAGCCAGATGCATGGACATTGTCAGCTGAATTTAAATCAAATATTACTCATGACACAGAATCATCATGGATGGTGACAAACGATAATTACTTCTCCTTTGCAGAGGAGTATCAAAAATATAAGCCAGGTTTAGACCTGAACAGAAAATGAAGAAAGGCTGCTGCATTGTTTTGATACAGTCATGGAGCAGAACTACTATTCTACATTTTGGAGGTGTTCAGTACATACTGAAAAGTCATTAAAAAAGACGTATACTAATTATAAGCTGTTTTCTACCTCTTTTTTTCAATAACTGAGCTGTTGATTATAGTGCTAAGAGGGAAATTACAACTTCTTGACAAAATCAAATGTCATTGCTTGAAAAGCTGTTCTTCCATATATGCTTTATACTTTTAATAAGAAAAGATGGCTGCTGTATCCATAACTAGATTTGGTAGCTATATGCCATTAACAAAACTATACTTGGTAATTTTCTTATGGGAAAACAAAGGAAAATGAACTGTGGGAAAAAAAAGAAAAAGGATACTTGAAGCCTGAGAATATAATTTAATAAAGTCCAGACATGAATCATGGTGTTTAAAATAATTACTATCCTTGATCCAAGTAAAACAAAAAGCTGAGCTAATTCAGGTGCTGTACAAATAAAAACCTTCTAGCTCTATTTAGAAAAGTTTGACAGAGAGAAAATCTTAGCTTATATCAGCAAGATGAATGTATGGCACTATTAGAAAAAGATCTACTCGGTACATCAAAAGACCGCGAGGGACATTTAACTACTCCATTTTAATCATTTATTATATATTGCCAGGAAACTGTATTTTTTCTTGACTGAATGACAAAAAAAAGGATCACACAGCATTCCCTCTGCTTCTTATAGAGAACTTTTAAAAAAATCTACTGAATCAACTCAATCAGCCATTGATGATACAATGTCAATATCAAAATGCTGTATTTGCAAAAAAAACCTGTCAGAGAGAGAGTCCATCAAGATGAAAAAGAGAGCAATCCCTAGACAGATTATAAAACCATCTTTCTCCCATCAAAATAAGTGCATGAGTTGTGAATAGGGCATGAACAACTGGGCAAACATATCTAGGGATGTGCAGCTCCAGTCCTGCCTGGCTGCTGATCAAGGTTTGGAAAAGTGTTTTTCAGCCAAAGCACATTGCATTTGCAAGCTGAAGCTCTGCACATGAAGGGAGGCGAAGAAAGTTTCTGAAGAATCTTGCAGCCATCCCCAACTCATGATTCAAACACAGTCTTGGAGGCTTCCCACCATCATTGCAGTATGAAAAGACTGGTGGTACGTTGAGGTGGCCCAGCCCACCTCGGGGCTGGATGTCATTAGGTGGATCAATTTCCCTGCCCATGGCTCCGGCCCCGAGGGTGGGTCCAAAGGCAGTTCGGAGGATGGCCCCCAGACCTAGGGCCATCCCCTCTTGGGTGTTGCCACGGCCACATCTCCTCCCTTCTTTCCAGATCCTTCTGTCGTTCTGTTACCCCCATTGGTTTGTCGGTTATGTATATTTATGAGTTTCATTGACTGCATTTTTCCAGCAAGTTCTCCCCTTTTCGTTTCCCCATTGGCCAACTGTCACTCCCATCATTTCCCTATTGGCTGTTTTCCCTTCATTCCGCCCCTTTGTGAGCACCTTAAAAGGGGCTGTTTTGTTCCTCCCCCCGCCTTCTCTCGGTGCTCTCCTTTGTGCTTTCTTCTTCTCGTTACCTTGTTTCCCTCAATAAACTGGAACTGTGAGCACCAAGAAGGTCCCTCTTGTCTCCTTTGCCGTCGCCTATGTTGCCTAGCAACATCCAACCTGCAGCCAGCTCCTTCGTGCGCCCCGAGCAGAGTGCTCCAACCCAGCCACGAGCGCTGTGTCCCTGTGGTCGCCGACCAGGACACCGCCTTGCCTCCTGCCAGGCCACGGGGCGGCCCGCGGCAGCGATGACAGTGGTATAGCTGCAGGCCACATTTTTCCTCTATCAGAACAAGGGGAAGGAGGTAAGTAAAAACAAGTACTTCTCACTGATCCTCTTCAATTTCCTTCCCCATGTGCCACATGAATTCTAATGTTTGCTGCAAGACATGAAAAAACAGAAAATCCAATCAATATTTAAATCAACAGCCAAATGATATAAACTGTATTATGAATTAGCCTGTAGCAGCTCTTCTCCGAGATGCTTAGCTTCCAAAGTCCATCATCTAACTATAGAAACTTCAGTGAAAAGCAAGTCAAGAATAATCAGTCTCATTTAACAGAATTATAAATATTTCCTACAATCATATCAGGATAGCAGTTGGGCATATTGCAAAAAAGAGTCTTGTAAATGGAAAAGTTATAAATAAATAGATAAGCCTTTTGGTTGGTTTGCTTCTTAGAAAAAGAGCATGATTTTTTCATCAGGTTAAAGAAAGTTCAGTAATGATTTTAGACACTGAAATGAAAGAGCAAGTTAGAAGCAGACGAAGAAAAAAAACCAACACAGAACACCCCTGATTATTTATTTGACCAAGAGAATCAATGAAATGAATATTGGGGTGGAGATTTACAGTGATTATTGTCAGTGATTACACTGTTTAGGTCCTGATAGAAAACCCTGTGAGGAAAGGAAGCACAGTCATTTCTGTGTTACGGATGGAGAACTGGTGCATAGACCATCTTCAACGGGCCCTGGTAAAATCCCAGCTTCATGACCATAACAATCCAAACTCAGAAAAGTTTCTATTATCTCCTTAGTTGTCCTGGGAACAGGGAGACAGAGAAGGAGAGCTGCAATGGAATTGAGTTTGGGTTATTTTTTTTACTAGGCTCCCTTGCATATCATGATGTCACTTTTCACTTGTTCTGCAGAAAGAGGCATGGCCAGAGAGACCTGACACCAACACTACAGTCCCACTAAAAGGTAGGCATATGATCCTAGGAAAGGTTTGTGTACCTCTGCATGGCATGGTGGATTTATTCAGTATCTTCAGACCCCAATTTGTTACTTTTTTCCCCAGCAGTATTTCATCTCCACTTCTATCATGAACAAAGAATGAAAGAAATGGCAACAGCTGCTTATTTTCCACAGGAATGCTATATCCTTCGCCTTGGTTTTCAAGCCTTAAATTACTTTCCCATTTTGTGTTTTTGCTTTCACAGGCAAACTGCTTGTATCTTCTTTTTTTCAAAGTTCTTTGAAAACTGATTTTTTATGTTTTAATTAGAAATTCATCAAGAATATTTTTCTCTGAAGTTGAAAAGTGAGTTTCAGGCAGTGATTAGATCCATTTCCCTAAAAATCTCCACAGTTTTTACAATCAATCAAAAAACCCCAAGTATTGTCAATCTAAAATATGAAGAAATATGGTTCCTTTAGCTGCCAGCAATTGTACCAAAATGACAACACAAAGAAGAAAAAAAATTGCACTTTCAAAAATTGTCAGATGAATTAGAGTTATATCCTCAGAACCCCAAACCTCCGTGTATTCTGAAAAGAAAAAAGTGAGTTCATATCTTCTCCATGAAATTTCTGTGGAAGTCACAGGAGGGACAAGACCTCATTTCTAATCAATTTTCCAAGCTCAAAGTGCAGACCTACCCTGATGCTGAGACAGATCTACTTCCAAATGGGAAGGTTCTAAACAGAAATCCAGGACTTGCAACTCTGGGAGCCAGCATTAACCAGTCCTTGCACCGGGCTGAACCACAGGGGTCAGATTACTCATATCAAGAATGCCAGTTTAGAAATCAGGAAAAATTATCCTAATTTTTTTAGAAAAAAATGCGAGTATATGACATTCTTAACACCTCTTTACTTTTTCTGTTCTAGGTCCTTATTTTTTCTTTCTGTAATACTGTGTAAAATAGAACTGGATTAAATACCAAGACAGGAAAAAAAAAATTACTTGTATACTATTCCTACCCTCGCAATACTGTATCTTACTATTTTATTAAAAGAGAATTTTTAAATTTGGTTTTAAAGTGCCATGCCAACTTAAAATATATATGTGTGTGGCAGGGCATATCACCCTTCTCCCCACCACAGGTGGCTGGTGCAGATAAGAGACATAGCCCAGGCAGGCAAGGCCCAGCGGGTATCATCTCCTGGCACCCAAAGGTCTGCCAGCTTAACAGATGTGGGAAGAGATAAAAAAACATAGGTGACCAAAAGGCCTGTTTTACACTATAAAAGTACTACAGTTTATCACAGAGGCAGAAGTCTCTTACACACTCCTTGGGAACACGTGAGACGATTTCTTCCCTAAGCTTGGACGCAACTTTGTGGTTACTTTTCCGGAAAATGAGGGAAAGGGTTTCGATGTGTGCCCCTTCGACAATTTGGTGGTAAGAAACATTGGATCCTAAGTTATGCTATTTCTTAGGTAGCTGTAAATTTGTTGGTAACTTTAACCCTGCACGTATATACTAGTATTCCCTTTTGTCTTATTCCTGCATAGTAATAGTCTGTTCTAAGTCTTATATCTGTTAGTTTTGTGTCTATTAAATAAATAATTCATTCTATAATAGACTGAATCAGCCATTACTAAAGAACTTACGAATGAGAGTGGGTCTTGGTGTGCTGGCCACCTCAATACAGCTACTGCCTGCTGCCAGAGGGCTGGGCAAAAGGCAGGGATTTATTTAAACCCACATCATCTGCAACAACGTGTTGTATGAACAGGATAAAATCTCATCTTTTTACTTTCCCAGATGATAGTTCTTGTCATCAGAACTATATCATTTGATTGTGATGGTTTCAGGCTAAAGGAGGGCACATCAGGGCCATGAAAAGAGGTCTCTTGAGACATACGAGATTTGACATCCTTTGTCTGTTCAGGCCAGTTAGCCAATGATAAAATACAAAGGAGGAGAAAGACTGGCAAGCTTTGTCCAAGAGATGAGGAAAGTAAGACCCTTGAAACAATTCTTTTTTTTTGATTGGTAGGTTGGTTGTTTTTGTGTGTGTGTATATCTATATTTAAATCTATAAATATAGATGATATATATAGATATAGATCAGAGGGACTGGAAAATACGTTTACCATGTCTTCTGTTTAAATTCTCAAAACTATGCATCTCAAGAAGTAAAATTAAAAATGCATTCTGGCTTTGCCCTTGCAGGATAACAGCCTTAAATGTTGCAGGTACAGAGAGAGAGCAATAGTTTGCAATTCTGCCCTGCTCTGGAATCACTTAAAATAAATGCCAGGAGCCTTCAAAAGTCTTTGCTGGCAGTAGAATATCTGCATATGAAACTGAAAAATGATTTTGAAAACTCAGAGAGAAACTGTGGCCCAATTGGATCAATAATTTGGAGCACAGGACTGAACCATTGTGACCACACAACAGAAATAATTGCAATCGCTGCTAAATAAAGTAACATATCTCAAACACAGCTGAGATCAGGCTAATGATTCACTTTGTTTTAAATGTGGATTATTGAAAGCAGGAATCAGAAAGTTCAAGGATGAAATTAGCCTCAAAACAAATTAATCTATTTTAAAGTTTTGGAAGAAAAAAAAAACAACAACTTTTACAGTACTGGGAAAAATAAAATCTACAGAATACAACTTCAAGCTTCCAAGCTCAAAGTTAATCTGATGATATATCTGAATACTGATAACCTGGGCACAGTTCCATCTTCAGAGAGAGATATGCCTGCTATGATTATCTCTCTGGTAGCTGTCAAACAAAGAGATGTCATTCTGTCTACAGTTAAACAACAACAGATGGAACATACCCTCAGCCAAGGTAAGTACCATCACTCCAATGCTTTCAAATGGAGCCTCACCATGGTTTGCACCAGTTGAAGATCTATTCCAGATCTCTATTCCAAGGCGAGGGTTAATCTCATCTGTAATACAAGCTGAGATCGCCATTGAAGAAGCTACAGAAGAAATTGTGCCTTTAAGGCACAGCCTTATGACTGTGGTGTAATTATGACATGTACCCTCATCACTTAGGCTTTCTACTTGCTTCAGAGGACAGTTAGCATATAAAGCCGCTCCATTTCATAAGTCCATGAGCTGCAAGTCTTCTGCAGAAGCGCCAAGGTTTGGGAATAGAAAGTGTCCCATCTTACCTGATTTTGCATATTGCTTCTGGCCAGTTGCCTGAACAGCTTTTACAGCCTTCACTGAAAGAAAGAGCAATTTTTAGACAGCAACTCTTTAATTGTAAGGGTATTGCTTAAAATTGGTCAGATGATCCAAGTACCCTGCAAATAGACTTCTCCCTCCATTGAGTATAAAGACACAGAAACAATGTGCTCTGAGTCTGATATCTATTCTGCAGTTGTTTACATATAGGTTAGAAGTTCTAGGCATTCTGCCCAGCCCTTTTTTAGTTTCAAAAATTTCACACTTTCTGTAATATTATAGATAAATTATGGACCAAATTACGAGAAATAAGGTTTCTAATATTTATATGATTATTTGACATTATTTATCTTCAAATCAAAATAAATGATGCATCAAAAATATAGTAAAATATCGTATACACATTTTCAAATAAAAAGAATTTCTTAGAAAAGAAAGAGGAACAGAAAAAATGTTCCACATATACTAACCTTCATTCCACAATTCCCATAAGACTAATAACTTTTGTTATCTTGATGCAAGACTATAGTGTTTCGGCTGGAATACAATTTGTAAGGAAATTATTTTGTGTTCTCTCATGTGAATTAATCTTGAAATCACCTTAATCCAGTGATATTCATAATGAAATGTATTTCAGTTTGAGCATACATTTGCCAGGTTGTTCAGAAATACTGTTGTTTAAGATATGTGAATTGGAATTTTGATTCATGGACATTACAGGTGGAAAATGTTTTTTAGATGAGCCATTCCTAACAGTACAACCTTGTTCCCCAAAGATTGCTTTCTGATCTTTTGTTCAGTTTAATTTCAAATTCTATCTGCATGTATAAGTTATGCCATCATGAGCAAGTGTGTTAATAAAATGTGTGATGTGTTTTGTCCAATTTTTATCCAAAAAGCTCTCTTTATTACTGAGTGTGGGGAAAAAAAAAAAAAAAGGAAAGAAAAAAGATTACATCTTTTTTTTTTTTGCTCTAATTCTGGAAGAGACCACCCAAAATTCTACTTGAGAAGGGACCCACATCAAATGGTATTAATAGTCTGAAGCAGCCACAGAGGCTAAGCAAAGATAGACAAATATGCCTCATGAGCTTGTTACAAATGTATCACAGCAAGCTGGAGTTCAAGGCCACCTGAAAACTGCAGTCAGAAAGCTTTATAAGCACACAGATATTGAAACTCACCCTCGGTCCCATACTGCTCCAGGTGCCTGACCATCAATTCAGTGCTCATGCAATTCTCTGAATATAAATGGCAATGGCTACGACTTTTTCTGAAGGAACACGCCACATGATAGAAAAATGGTATTATCAGGGAGACCAGGGACTTAAGAAAACGTGGTGGTCAGAAAGAAGAGCTGTTGAAACATCTGTTCAGACCAGTTCATTATTTTGAGAACACTTACAAGGCTCATGCCGTAAACAGACACTTTGCTGTACACTGGAACTAGATTGATTTCTATTTATCCCATATTAGACCAAGAAATGCTTGGAAGAAGAAAGAATGGGCTTCTGTTTTATAGTGTAAGCTAAATTCAGCTCTTTCAATTTGAATGGACAATCCTTCCTTTTTACATGGTCCCTGCTACTGTGGTATCTAAGGAGCGTATAGCACTTAAATTGCACTGTCCTATCTGAAAAGACAGTCACACCATTACTGTAAGTGCAAGTTATCCCATTCTCATTTTACAAAACAAAATCTCTGAGACAGAGGAATAGAAACAAACTCAGTACCTGGCCTTAATATGTAGTTCTCAGGATCAGGCTTTTGACATGAAACACAGAACTATCTTTTAAAACGGGATTCACAGGCACAAAACACTGAAGTTGAAAGTTTCCTCAAATCCTGCCTGGTCTACCTAAAGATACCTGTGAGTTTTTTATCTCTGTAGGATCCGAGCTGCTAATCTGTGGCTAGACTAAGACCACTGAATCAAATACTCAGATACAGAACAAGGAATTTTTTAAAAAGGTAGAAGAGGACACAACGAGATGGTTGCAGGCAAATACTTAGATCACATCTGCCTGGAAAGAGGAAGGTCTAGACTTTAGGTCCTCCTAAATCTGAAGAACTGAAACTCATGTTTAAAAATTTCTTAATTACCAAAGTAACAGTAAAGGAAAAGAGGAAAAGGACATCGTGTAGTAGGACCCACCAGGAAAAGGAGCAGGTAAACCAAGATTTGGCTAAACGTAGTAAATACAGTCTGTGGTCTTGAGAGAGAAGTGAGGGCTCTGGTACACTAATGAGCAATACACATAGCCTAAATATGAGCTCTGCTCCCAAAGTTCATGTCAGGGAGTAGAGAAGTACAACCAGAAGTACTTACAAGAACTGTGTCTAACCTAAAAAGAATTGTGATAAAATCGTTGCTACTAAGGGACTGTTTCCCCATGCTGAACTGCAGTGGTTGGGTAAAATGGATAAATATTTTTTTGTGGAAACAGAAAGCAGAACCAAGAGTTCTACCTTCTAACCACAGGCATTGCTATTGTGTGTCCTATCCATATATAAGTGCAATTTCTCCTTTTGTGAACCTTGATTGCCCTTTCTGCACAACAACACAGCTTTCACAATAAGGATAGCAGTTATCTACTCTTTTCCCAGGGCAGATCACAGTAAGAGATAGTAAATTTTAAATGCCACATACTGAAAGGAGCATACAAGGCAGGGAAGAAAGTGATTCTGTGACATAATCCAGTAGGGAGAAACCACTAGTCTCATTAGTGTGATCCTAAGACACTTGGCTATTCATGAACTGAAACATTCAAAATAGTCCCTGTTAGAAAACAAAGGGAAGAACAGGGGAAAGGAAAATGACAGGCACAATGTTTCATTTTTAGTAGTCAAAATGATGCACAAACCATTTCCTTCCACTTAAAACATTGTATGCACCAGAACAATGTACAAGTGATGGATGACAGGTCGTTCTTCTTTCAAGCTTGTAAAATATACACATACATGTTGCCAAAACTACCATGTTTGTGCTGAACTCAAGGCTGTCTGCACATGGCAGGTGCTCAAGGGACACCTAGCGGATGAGAATTTTTAGAGACATAACTGAAAATGTCATTTCTAAATAGACTCCAAATGAGCCTACTTCTATTCTCAACTCCTTTGAGGACAGTGGTGCTTTTGAATACATTTAAAGATCTTTTATATATTTTCTTCCTCAGACAAAGCCAATGTACGTGTCCTCTCAGGCACCTAGGCTAGCTCATAGAGCACTTCCCTGAACAAGGATACATAAATTAAGCTTGAGTTACACTTTAGGTTCCTAAGTGTGTTTTTGGATGTCAACCAGACTAAGAAACTTGTCCAAGGTCACTTAAAAAGTCTGTGGCAGAAAAGGAAACTGATCTGGGGTCTCTGAGGTCTCAGGCTAGCACCCAAAGCACTAGAACATCTTTCATCTCTGCTGCTGTTATCGAACCAAAATGACACAAAAGATCAGAAAAGATAATGACAGGAATGAACATGCTGAGGGATCAATTAATTTCATCTAGAAGATTCTGAAACATGATCTATGCTTAATTTTATCCATTTATTACTTTCTTTCCCTCTGCAGATGATTGCAGAAATGCCAAATCCATCTATTTATAAAGCAGTGAAACAGTCGAGTGTTCTCTAATGCACCATTTCCAAGTGCAAGCAATATATGCTGACCAACTCGTAACATCTTGGCAAGGATTCACACACCTGTTAGGATTTTAATTTATCAAAGATAGACATATCTATGTCTGTCTGTGGCTGCATGCTCATGAAGTAGGAAAGGATGTTAAAACAGCACTAGTGTTTTAAGAGCAGCCAAGAAACTCAGCATTAAGGTTTGCTCTTCTGTCCTTAGCTCACCCGTGCTGTGCACAGCTCTTGTATATGCCTAGAAAAAGCCTATAAACGGAGATGATAACAGTCAAACAAGGCTCTGTAATGTTGTGGCAAAATTAACCAGCCTTTAGCAAATGTGAAAAAAAAAAAGCTTGAATTGTGCCTACCATTGTCTAGATTAGGTGGGGTTCAGATTTGGTGACTTTGATTTTTCTTTGGTTAATGAAGGTGATTATAACAGACTTCCTTATATGAAGATTATTAATATTCTTCATGCATAATAACAACCCCCGAGGATCTTGGGGAGTGTTCAGGTACTCCCATGGAGTGCCTGCTGCCCTCTGCAGATGTGGTGCAATTTCCATAGACCTGTTTCTTTCAGACCCATTACACACATAATGTGATACATCCCCATTATCAGCAGATCATTCAAGTGACAATAATGACTCCTCAGGAAGTAGACAGTACATCAGCCTGCCATGGAGTGTGTTTTATAGATCAGGTATAATTCCATAGGAAGTGCTGGAAGGCCCTTGACTGAACCAGCACCGAACACCACCACCATTCCACAGTGACAGTAAGAGGTTAGGCATTGCCCTGCCCTGAGTCCACAACAGAACTGAGGTTAATGGGAGTTGCACACTTGGATGTGGTCTTAGTCTCAATAGTTATTTAAAAAAATTCTGTTATTTTTTTTTTTTTTACCCTGTCAAGCCACCATTAAATTATGTCCTGAACTGCCTCAGAAAAGTATTTTTGATGTACCAGACAAGACTGCAAAATATTAGCATAGTTCTAAACTATTACAGGTAAAGATACATTAGTCCCATTTTTATGGTGTACTTAGTTTCCTTTTTTTAAATAAGAGTTTAATATTGACCATTATGCCATGGAACAAGTTTCTGAATCAATCAGATATATTTTTCTAATATTAATTAGTTGAAGTTTTTAACTGAATCTTCCAGACAAAATAGCACCATTTGTGACAAATAAACACATAACACATTGTAATATCATCTTCACAGCTTTTTAATTAGAAGAGTTATTAAAAAAACAATTATTAACTGGCAAAACTTGAATTTTACAAACAACACAGTGGGAACAAAAATTAATCCCAGTCTGAGACTTCTGTATTTCTATGCAAGTCTTCCAATTTCAATTACTTTTAACTTAAAAAATTTATGTTCTAGTATAGAGTTAGTCTACTTCCTGCAAAACCTGTACAGTAATTCTTGACAACAATGAGAACTTCATAGAATATATTTAAGTGCACTCAATTTTTACAAACATGTCTCAATACAGACACAAAAATTGCACACAGTGCATGTAGCAACATGCATATAGTAAGAATAATGAGCTAACTGAAACTACTAGCAACCTCAAAATGCAAGTTCTATATGCTGCATCTATCTTATTTCTAATCAGGTTAGCCACTGATTGTACTTCAGTCATTAAGCAGACAGATCAGAAAGAAATAAAAGGGCAATAATTTGTATATTTTTTCTAAGCCATATCGTTTACGCTATCCTTAGGATTGCATTACCTTACTTGTCTTTCAGTAAGTCAATTTCTAGTGTTGTGAAGAAAAAAAACAAATACACATATTACATTAAAATTTGTGAATTTCCTGAACTTCCATATAGCTATCGGTCTAGCTCCCTTGGCACAATCTCAACTGTAAAGCAAAGTTTGGCAGTCTGAATTTCAGGAACAGTTCAAGCAGTATACGCTCGCAGGAAAATGAATTCTAAATTGAAAATATCCCTGCTATCATACAGACTTGGCTCACTTTTTGCTCCAATTCCTTTACTTTCGTGATATACCTCATCTTGGTTTAACTCATTGACAAAGGACAAGTTTATGGCAGCTATAAATTGGTTTACATTAGCTTGAGGGTGAGTTGCCCCGTCAGGATTTAGTCAAAAATGGTTTATGTTGACATGACTCAGGTCTGGGCGCTTGCTTTCCTTCCTTTTCTTTTGTGGTTTATCACACTTTAAACTCAATGACATATATCCTTGCCTGGAGGCAAAGGCTTTTTTTCCATAGGCGCTTAAGATGTTCAACCATACTTCTGCTTTTACTTTGGTTATGAACTTCAACAGCTTCTTGGGAGAAGGTAAGTGCTGACACCAGAAAGCATGTCGCAGAACGAGGTTGAAACTTAATGCCCTATAGAAACACTGTACAAACATACAATCCAGTGCAATGTAAGTAAAATGTGTATTTTCAGAAATAACCTTTGGTATTTGGTAAGCACGTTCCAAAATTTAATACAGTCAGCAAGCTTGAAATAGCAGCTTTAAAAGGTTTTCTTTGACAGTGAGAGGAAAATCCTTCATTAGATCAGAGAATATACTGCTGTCTGACACGAGGGAGGTTCTAAAGCCTGAACCAACCCTACACGTATTTGTGTGTGCAAGGCAGGTGTATAGTATCCCATTTTCCCCATTATTTAGAGCTCCCACTTAATGTGTTTCTTTGGAAATTTTCTGACATTAAGAGGAAATTGAAAATTCAAGCCCTTAGATTTTAAACAAATCTAAATAAACAATATATAACTAATGTATTTTTTCTTTTTCCAGTCCTTTTTATATCTTTTGCTTCGTGTATGTCTTGTTACCCCATTTCTCCTTTACTTGCAATGGTCTCTATTGGCTCTTCCCTGAGCCTGTCTAGATTACACAGAAGAAAGGAAAGTCTTGCATATATCAGTGTTATCCCTCCAGTTCTCTATGATTGCTTTTCTGCAGGGAGCAGGTAGTTCTTCACAAAGAGCTCTACACAGCTTTTCCTGAGTTACTCTGGAAAGTTATTTCAGCCGTTTCTGCAGTCAATAAGAAATAGAAATGGCATTGAGTAACTTACTCATTTTCTATTTTCTAAACTGGAGTAAGATACTGATGAACTTAATTTACATGCTTGATCCAAAGTGAATTTGTAATGAAGAATCACCTGAAAACTCTGAGAAGTCGAAGAGGTAAAAGAAGGTTTTCTAATAATTTGTCTTGTCTTGAAAGCCTGTTTTTAATTCTCCAGAAAATAAAAACTTTTGATTACCTTTATTCCATTTCTGACAAAAGCTCAATTGAAGGTAGACTCAGCTAGTCAGTAATGCAGTGACAGTTTTTGCCTCCATCCAACCCATTAATTTTTAAGGTAAAAAAACTAATTACAGCTGGCTGTTATGGTGAATTGTTCAGAGAAATGGTGAATGGCTCAGAGAAACCAAGGGTGGCTTTAGAAAAAGCACGTAGAAGATTGCAGCCCTCCCATTCACACTACCTTGGCAAAAGGCATGTTCCAGGTCACATGCCTTGGTGAGCTGCCTTATCACTCAGCCCAGAGGTTAAAAACCTTCAATAGTGTGTATTCACATTTGTAGAACCTGAGGCAACAGTTGGGAAAAGAGTCTGCACCTGATCTGCATCTCAAGCGGTCTAACTTAATTGCCAGCACTTGAAAATTCACCTATGGTAGTCCGTTATTCAATAAGAGATCTCTGCAATCATTCATAAGGAGTGCCTTGTGGCCACACCTCCAAATTTAGCTATACCTTGACCTTTCTGACAGCTCAACTAATGGCAGGGGAGTAGATGAGGTTATCCCTGGCAGATAATCTCTTGTTCAGGTGTCCAGTACAGCACTGTCTTTCCATCCTGCTTATCAACCCAGCTCACAACTCTTGATTGTAGCCTGTATGTATGTGTTTAGATCTGGAAAATACTGATGTCTCCATTTTCTATCCTTAAAGGGATTCACATCCTCTTCAGTAGCTGAATTAACTTAGTTTATGCATATATAGAAGACATCTTTACCAAAGATATGTAATGACCCACTCATTCTTTATTTGCAGAGCTTTCCTCCTAAATGTACTTGGAGACACAAGGTTTTTCCCAAAGTCAAAAGCCCTGCCAGCTCTCACAAACATTCCTTATTGGCAGCTGTAGCCATAAGAGAAATATTTGTCTTATTCTGTGGAGCCACAAGTGAAGATGACACGTTGAGATTTTCATGGATGATTATGTTGGCCCAAATGGAAAAAGATTCTAAAAATTTAAATTACTCCTGTTGAACCAAATGACTTTAGATACAAGCTTCACATTTTGATATTTTTCATCACTTCAGGAAGAACTAGAAGGTGAAGTATTACTACCCAGTATGGAAGACTCTAGCACCATATGTGAAAATCATCTCATCATAGTGCAAGGTTTGTCATGTCATCCTACAGAAGGCTAAATAATGTCTGGATTTCACATGTTAATATGTGCTGGCAAAAATATACTGTAGGATACTATCAATGGCAACTTCACCCTTTATATTCTGAAAAAATACAGAGGGAAAAAATATAAAGGAGAGAAAAGACTAAAATTCTAATATTTTGCTGAACAGAAAATTGGTTGTTTCGTAATCCTCCAAAGTGAAATCCTATTTATAGCAACAATGTAATCAAATAATATGCGATCACTTGGAGGTTTGCAACATTTGACAAATTGTAATTTTGTTCTTCACAAACTCCTAAACACTTCCTGCTAAGTGACAACAAGCATCAGCAAGTTTCAACAAACCTTCTGCAGTTTCTTTATCTCACTATAAAGAACAGATGCCGTTTTGGGGCTGCTGTGAGCTCTTCTGTTCTTTGTGTAATGTGCACATGTATATGCGAGTGCACATCGAATGAAAATGTGATAGCCAAGGCCCATCTCGGATGCTTTTTCTATGGTGCACAGTAAGCAAACAGCTGGTTCCAGGCAAGAATCTTCTGTCAATCATGGCAAAAACGTGATCTACATAAAATTTCATAGCAAAAGTGACAGAATTCTCAGCATTAATAATGAAATTTGGGCTGTTAAATTATACAAAGATGCTCCCACAGTGTTTTCCAGCATGTCTGTGAAAATGATTATCTATTTCTGCCCTTCACCAGTAGCACGTGGGAAGTATCAAAAGTACATGAGTTAAATAGAGCTGATGCTCCCGAAAAGCAATTACTTTCAGGCTATCAGCATGATTTAAAATCTTTCTGCAAAGAACTTTACAAAACAAAGAGCCCAATGAACTGCAGATTTCAAGATGGTAGGAATTCCATGTCATGAAGTCAGAAAAAATGTCTCCTACACATTAGAACATTGTTGAACAATGTTTTGAGTGTCTCAGCCTTTACCAGCCCACCTTTTTTTTGTTTTCCTTTCTGAGCACCTTTATAACCAGGAGTAAAAAGAAGAACATCAGAAGTCTCACTAATTACACATTAAAAATGAGATTCCTTGTAAAAAGAAACTTTTGTTTGAAAGTCAGTAACATTCCTGACAGAGAAGGAAAGCAAGGAGGCATGCAACTAATGAGGGGCATAACATCAGAGACAATGCAGGAAATGAAACTGAGCAGTAAAAATGGATCACCTCAGAGAGAGGAACGAAAATTACCAAAGTCAGAGAAAAAAAAGACTTAGAGAATGTACAAGGTTACTTAAACAAAAGGATCACATCAAGAAATAAATCTTGAGATAGGCAATGTCAATTTGCCTTGCTGTTAGCAGGCAGTCAGCTGCATCATTATACAAGTATTTAAGAGGTAGAAAACACAGAGGATAGAAGAATATGATGTCTTCCCTGCAGGTGTCTTATGATGGCATTTTTCTCATCCTGAGTAGTCTTCCAATTTAATGTGTCCAAGTTTTCCATTTGTAACCTTTCATTGGAAAAATGGCAATTTATTCACACCAAAACATGCAGGAGAGAACACTTGTGTTCTCTCAAGCAAGCATAGACTTCTTGTTCTAGGAAGACTATATTATACATGTCAGAATAACCCGAGGCACAGCAAAAGGGCCATCTCCTGCCGGGAGAAGACTCATGTTCAGTCTCTGTTCTCCTGGAGTTAGAATTAAGATTTCAGCTTCAGCCTTTTCCCAGTAAGCCCTCAAGGCTATCCATTACTCTTGATGGAACATTTTCAATCTCAACTATTAGAGCAGCTCTATTTTGTATAAATTGTATTAAGTATTCATTGAATTTTGGGTTAACACCAGGGGTTAGTGCCCTAATCACCTGGCTATTCTAGGAAGGCATGAGGCAGGGCAGAACATGGTAGGAATCATATAATGAAATTCAACAGCTTTTATAAACGTCCTCTTTCAAACTCCACACTTCATCATTGCTGACCTCACTTATGGGAGTTCTGACACTTTTCCAAATCTCCATTTCCCACTGAGATTATGATTATGTCATTGGTAGAATTGGTTGAAATGTCTTTGGCAGACCCTCCCCTTTTTTCCCTAGGAAGATGATAAGGGGCTTGGATCTAATGTGAAAAGTCATAGAACAGTCTGGAAATAGCAAAACATTTTTGAAAGAACTAATGACTTCCTGACAAAGTGTAATTCTAAGGATGTACTAAAATAATCCATTTCTTGCTCTACTTAAGAAAATAATTTAAAATAAAACAAAACATACAAAATAAAACTGGTAAAAAACCAAAAAGAAATTGCTGAATGCACAGGTCTGGGTGTTTACTTCTACACATAGTTTCTTTTTTGAAGAAGAGATGTAATTCCGAAGTACCTGTAAAGGAAAGTCAATGAAAAGTAGGGATAAGGACCTTTGTTTTGATAAAACAAAATTTAACTTTAAAATATTCACATCTGAAATTTAAAATTACATGGGAAATCTTCAGTTTGAAACAACATGGAGAGTTTTTGCTGTTGTCACAAGCTTTCTCTAGAAATTCCTTTGTTTACGTCACAATTAATTTTTAATATCGCATATGCTGTTACGGTACATTAAATATTTTAGTTAAAAATAGCACTAGACAAATGAGAAATATGAGAGCTCGGCACTGTGGAGCACAGACATTCATGCTCACTGACTTTCATAGGCTTTTTCTACAAAGACTGTTTTCTTTCACATAGTTTGTGTGAGCCAGACTCTTGATATTTCATTGAATCATTCACCCTACATGTGTAGCATTCCCTGAAGAGACATCAGGTCAAACTCTTAAACACAGAGCTGGACTTGTCCAGAGAAAGGCCTCAGCAGAGTAAAGGCAGCCTTTATTCTACCTGAAGGTTTTGCCATGCATGCCAAGCAGGGCAGGACAAAAGTGTACAGGACAAGAGGAGTCACAATTGAGTGGGGTATGGTAAGATTAAAAAGAAGAGATGATTGCTGTCTTTTTTCTTCTTTTCCTTGTCCCCATAGGACCAGTAGTGTGAAGTACACACTACACAGCTCATGACCAGAAGTTGATTATGCTATACTGTGGAGTCGTAATCTACTTGGCGGCTGGAAGAGGGAATGGACTTGGAATTTCACATCATGGCAATAAGCCTTGAGGTATGCAGCAATTCATACAAGACGTCGCATCTATGGAATTCTGCATCTCCTCAGTGTTTTCAGACCTAACATGAGCAAGGAAAGGTGTTAGTTCTACAGAGGGAGGTCTGGGTAACCTTTGCTTTGTAGAAACCTAAAATCGTAGAAGAGTTCCAACTGAAAGAGACATTTTCAAGATCATCTAAGTCCAACCCCTTCTGCACTAAGCAGGGACTCCTTCCATTAGATCAGGTTGTTCAGAGCCCCATCCAACCCAACCTTGAATACTTCCAGGGATGGGGCATCTACCACCACTGTGCCAGTGTTTTACCATCTTCATTGTAAAATGTTTCTTCCTATCTAATCTAAATCAACCCTCCTTCAGTTTAAAACCATTACATCTTACACTGTCAGAACAGGCCTTGCTAAAAGGTTTATCTCCATCTTTCTTACAGGCTTTGTAGGTAATTCTGGAATATATATTATGTCTTGTCAACACAGTACCAAATGCTAAAATTTATCTATCATTTTATAATCAATTTCTAGTTCATACTCTCCTTTCCAATACTCAGAAGGATCTCATCTCATAAAAGATAGAAAAAAACACTGGTCATGATCCTTAGTAATTTTTATTCCCTAAATGCTCTTTTTGTGCTTTCATATTTTCAAAAAAGTGGTTTTTTATCCAAATCAAGTCTAATTCTCATGTGAAGAGTTCATGATGAACCATAAATAAAAAATATATTACAGTTTCCTAAGATTATATAACATGGGGTGTATTTCCAAAACCCTTGTTTAAGAAAGACTTTTGAATTTGAGTATATAAGGTCAGCCAAAAAAAATTAAACACTAAGCTTTACCGTAAAGTCTTCCCTCTGCCACAAGTAGGTCAACAATTTCTGTCATTATTGATAATTTTTTTTTCATTCTTTCTTCATGCAACTAATTCCTACACAGCTGTCACATAGATGACTTGAGATGATAATTTTTTTTCTTATGATACTTATGAGCTGTCTGAAGTTACAGAAACCAAAAATACATCTCTTCTTAAATAATTCTCTGACTTCTCCTGATTATCCATAAAATCATAAAATTGAGAATAACTTTGAAAATTGAGGAAAAAACAAGAGTACTCCTATTATTCAACAAATCTGTTTCAATTTTTTATGCTTCGAAGACATTTGTTATATATGACAAACAATATGACAGCAGAGGTTCAGTGGATTAAACATAAGGTATATCTGATCTCTGTGTGTCATCTCAGTAGAGATTACTATAAGAACTGGCCAAAAGTTTTGAAATTCTTGTGCTTCTAAGTGAGTTGTGTACTAATATTTTTTGCTTTGAGTTTCAATTTCAAAATTTGTGAAAATAATTAAATAGAAGAAATGTCAAGAGAGAAAATGAGTATTCACAGTACCCTGAGAATAAGTGGTACTGTGATTTCAGGTTTTAATTGCCAACATAGCATGCTGGCTTATCTCACTATTAATGAAGAGGAAAAAAGGTGTTTACATCACAAAATAGAGCATGACAGTCATGACCTATGAAAAGCAAAATACATTTTTTAATCTTTAGAACAAAGAGCATTTTTCCTGGTCTTGCTTGAATAGACACATCACTGGTTATCATGTGGTTTGCAAATCCAGTTTAGTTCATGTGAAAAATATCCCAGATCAGGAATGTTCTTTTTCTCTCCTAATCATTTTGCTCAATCCCCAAATTAAATGTGATTCAAACCTTTCTATCAATATGCATTCAAAATCAGTATTTTTCCATTAGAGTTATCTGCAGCTAAGAAATGTATGCCAATTGACACATGAACATGAATGAATCTTCAGAAATCATGAAATCAGCTTCTTGTCTGGTACTGATTTCACCATCTTTCTACCCAAAGGTTTTCTGTAGATTTCTTTACAGCTTGCTTTTGGATGCTTATTGCAAAAGCCTGGACAACTTACTCTCAAGGAAAGCTTTTTTGTATGTGTGCATAACTTGAAGGAATACCAAGAAAAGCTTTTTATTGTGTACGTGTGATCCATACGTAAAATTCTTAGGGCAATGTTATATATAAAAGTGCTAATAAAACAGGTATTGCAAAGCTGAGAAATGCAAGCACATACTGAGGTTCACAAAAAACCCCCATGATAACCCACTCATGATCTGATAATTTCATAGGTCTTACTAAAGTTCAGGGCAACATTAAGAAGACTAAACTTACCACTTAGCTCTGGTGCTTTGAGTCAGAATGCCTTTGATTGAGGGTCACACAAAATAGCGCTTATCACACATTATGGAGTGACTGATATAATATCTGATTCGAAATTTTAAAATAAAAAGACTGTTAGAGGTCCAGAAATTGTTGGATGTGTGTTTTCTAGCTCTAACTCTCTTCAGATTGCTGAGGATATTTCTTTATTTCTCCGGCTGTTCCCATTCTGGTGCTTTTTTGTTTTTTTCACTCATCCTCACTTGTTTTTAATCCATCACAGTCTGCCCCATCTTGTTTCCACTTGCAACTGTAACCTAATACCCTTCCCCAACCTCATTCTATTATTTCCTCTGAGGAAAAGCAGGAAATTTCAACTCTCATCCCCAGCACAAGAGAAGAAAGGAGTGAACAGATACATGCTCTCTTCTAGGAGAAACAGAATTCTGAAATGATCTGAAAAAAATCAGCATCTATCTCATCTGTGCTATCAAATATTTGCATGTGACTCGTTTCCCAGCAACAATATATCCTGGCAAGCAATGATGAATTCTTTTCTTTTCATGATTCAATACAAGTTTTTAGTACCTCAAATTAAGCCACTCATTCTTCATAATAAAATGTAGAGAAGGGGAATAATAAAATAGAGCAAGATTTAAAGAAGGGGAGGATGATTAATTTTGCCCCATTTACAAATAAACCCACCACAGGGTGTGTTAAAATTTGATGTGAATATTATTTCTCCTTAAAATTTACAACTCCACACTTCCTATTGTTCCCAACACTATGCATTTGAACATAAGAGTATTAGCTATAAAAATGTCTGCTGAAATCATGTTTTAAACTGCAAATATCGTCTACCTAAAGCCTAGGCTTCTAGGCACAGCTTACAGCTTTGGAAATACTGTTACACCTATGCCTGTGAATATGCAATGAAAAGACGCCCCAGTCATTTCAAAGTCCACTTCCAAGCAAACAGTTCCAAGTCTGATTCCTAGCAGGGGAAAACAGAACTTAAAGACCTCTACTACCCAAATCTTGTGTTTCAGGTACTCAGACCAACAAATCACAGATGAGATCTCTCTTGTGTGTGATAGAGTGACCAGTTGGAAAGAACAGTCGTGATCAGACTCCCACTTGAGGAAGGAAGTGAATAAGAAAGACAAAGGGACAGAGATAGAGGCATGGGGGGAGAAAGCAAGGGAAAAAGGGAGGGAAGGAGACAAGGTGTAACAGCAAGCAGAGGTAAAGCTAATACACGTAACAGCAAAACCACCTACTCCATTTTTAGTGTTTGCAACCCTGGGGAGGCCAATTCTGAGAAGATCATATTGTTCAAACAAGGGGTTGTTCAGCTTGTTCATGGGCTGAGAACAGGCCAGCTTGTGGTAGAGAGGAGGCTGGTGAGGGAACAAACATGAGATCTGGAGCCGAAGGGAACCGGGAGGGAGGCCAGCCAGGCATACTCTGTGCCATCAGCCTGACATGTGGCCATGACTGCTTAAAGAGTAAAAACGCGGAGGCAGAGAAGTTAAGTAAGGCCATGCCAGAAGAGTTAGCTCAGCTAAGATCTGTCACCAGGAAGAAAAACAAATTTGAGGCAGAAGACAGAGTATCTGGATAGGAGCTGCCGTTATGGTGGAGAGGAGATGTGCTTGGAACAGTCTAAACACTACAGAAAAAACAGATAGTAAGCATCTCAGTCTCGCTGACCCCAAAAACAGTTCTGGTTTTGATCTCTCTCAGTCCTTTTAAAAGCTAATTAGGATTTTTTTTTTTAGTATTTCTCAGCCTTAATTGTATTCTGTAGTAGCCATAGTACAAAGCTTAAACATGTTAACTTCACTTAAAGTTGTTAAAAGTTTTACTACTATGTCCCTCTCATTTTAGAGAATAATTTAAGCCTTTGTCCTCTGTTGAAAATTTTTTACATGAAAAAGTGACAAGGTGGATGTGTAAGGTAGAAATAGCTACACATTTAGACTCCTAGACCTAGACCATTAAGCTACAGTTTAACAGTAAACCTACAAGGAAGAAATTTTCTTACTGCTAAAACTTGTATCAACAAGTTTTGTGGCACTTTAGAACTCAATCATAAAAAGACATATTATTGCAGAAATAAGGTTACTATGCATTTACCCAAATAAATGTTTTATTGCCCAGAGCTGCTTATATACCCAAGTAAATACTGCAGATTAGTTGTAGACCTGTAGCATAATCACTGGCTTTGAGGATCTGATGTATGCATTGTATGGGTTTCCTGGCAGTTGACTTTGAACATGCTGCAATTTTTGTCCACTGCCAAATCAAAATGGAAATTTTGGGTCATGGGTAAAAGATCACACATCACTGTATAGCTGAAGCAGAAAAGGGGTTTGGGGCTCTGGTTTTTCAGGTAGATGACATGAAAGTCTTCCAGGTTACCGCTTCTTATGAAAATGTACTGACAGTACATTATTAAACATTATTAAATCACTTCACAACAAATAGTAATTCATCAAGTGCTCTCTTGCCTTGTAGCAGTCTTACTCTAACAGGGAAATTACTAGCCAAATGAGTTTTTAAGTATTTAAGATATCAATTTAGTTAATATCTAAAATATAAATTTCTTCAGGGTTTCCGAAGAAGTTCCCTTACTTTGTACAAACACCAGAAAACAATATACCTGCATATATAAATACTGACATTAATAAAGGTTTTTTTGGTTGAGCTACTTAAGTTTCATAAGTGAAGCTGTGTGCAGATCCTCTAGACTGTTGGGCACTCAGAAAAAAAACCAAAATACAGTAGTTGTGTGTTCTGTTAAATTCCTTGAGGGCTCAGATTTAACATACTACATACTAATTTATGCCATGAATATGGCTGAAGTAGGTGCATTCAGTTTATTGTGCAAAAATGAAGAAAAGAAGGAAAAATACATTCTTAGAGCCATTTTCTCTTTTTTATGTTCTTGCAGAAGTTAAACAGCTATCTCTCAGACTCTTTTCCTTCCATTTTCTTCACTTTGCTGAAAGCTTTGACAAGACAATTTTTCCCCTTAGATAAATGCTTTCACTTCTTACTCTCCCAACTCCCCAACTACTGTAAGAAAAACTCCTCTATAGACAGCCAGATAGGGTATGAACAGGGAGATATTTTCATATCTATTTTAACTATAATGTAATTTATAAAAGAAAACACTAGAAGATATTATAACTTATTTTAATATTTGCCTTAAAATATTTATTTTGTGTGCCCAGAGTTTTCCCCTTTTGTTTTCGACATGAAAACTGAATAGTCCTTTTCCCTTCTTTTCCCTTTCCCTTTCCCTTTCCCTTTCCCTTTCCCTTTCCCTTTTCCTTTCCTTTTTACTCTTNTCCCTTTCCCTTTCCCTTTCCCTTTCCCTTCTCTTTTCCCTTTCCCTTTCCCTTCCCCTTTCCCTTTCCCTTTCCCTTTCCCTTTCCCTTTCCCTTTCCCTTTCCCTTTCCTCTTTTCTCCTCTTTTTAATGAAATAGGGATAAAGAAGAGGCAAACAAAGTCTCCTGTAACTACAGCAGGAAAATCTCTTGGTATGGTGATAAGTGGTTCCCCACCCTGGTGTATAGAAGAAGGCAGGCTATTTCCTGAATTTGGATTAAGACACCCCACTGACTTGTGTTTGCCACAGACCACACCACTGAGCAGTGATTCCAGACCACCAGAGAATAAGGCAGCTTCTCAACATGGAGAGTGTGTATTTTGGCAAAGAAATGTGTCCCTCATTGTGAGTGGCTGCAAACTGCAGGGGGTGAGAGAAGGAGAGATGAGGAATAGAGAGGACCCATGAGGTGGTGAGAGGAGAAATCAGTGAAGTGCTTGAACTCAGAAGTTCTGGGCCCTCCTTCTCAAGACGAAAAATACTTGTCAAATGCAATGCAAGGAACCATATTTCTTACATACAACGCAACAAATTTAATTCATTTATCATTTCGGTGATTCGCTGGTATAACCCAAGGACTTCAACACTATCACTAGTGGAAAAACCATGTCAATGAAGCCAAGAGTTAGTATTACGTAATTGTGAATAAGTATTATGACTAGCATGGGTATAAAGAGTATTAACAGACAACACTGGTAATTCTTCCAAATGCTTGAGTTTATCATCTCAACATCCAGCCTTTTTGTTGCAAACATTGAGAACTAAGAGTTTATATCCAATTATAAGACAGAAAAAAAAATCCCAATTTGATAAAGGTTTTTGACAAGTAGAGACAAAAGACACAAAGAAAAGACAAAAATATCTTCAACAGTCTGCAGTAGATTTTCTTTTCTCATCCTTTGGGTTACTTATTGCAACCAGTGTTAAAGTGAGGAGTAAACTACCCACTTTTTTCCTCTTTTAGGCAGAGAGGTTTGTTGTTTCCCTTAGTTTTTCTTTTTCTTCTTTTTCTTCTTCTTTTTCTTTTTCTTTTTTCTTTTTCTTTTTCTTTCTTTTTCTCTTTTTTTTTCTTTTTCTTTTTCTCTTTTTCTTTTTTTCTTTTTCTTTTTCTCTTTTTCTTTTTTTCTTTTTCTTTTTCTCTTTTTCTTTTTTTCTTTTTCTTTTTCTCTTTTTCTTTTTTTCTTTTTCTTTTTCTCTTTTTCTTTTTTTCTTTTTCTTTTTCTCTTTTTCTTTTTTTCTTTTTCTTTTTCTCTTTTTCTTTTTTTCTTTTTCTTTTTCTCTTTTTCTTTTTTTCTTTTTCTTTTTCTCTTTTTCTTTTTTTCTTTTTCTTTTTCTCTTTTTCTTTTTTTCTTTTTCTTTTTCTCTTTTTCTTTTTTTCTTTTTCTTTTTCTCTTTTTCTTTTTTTCTTTTTCTTTTTCTCTTTTTCTTTTTTTCTTTTTCTTTTTCTCTTTTTCTTTTTTTCTTTTTCTTTTTCTCTTTTTCTTTTTTTCTTTTTCTTTTTCTCTTTTTCTTTTTTTCTTTTTCTTTTTCTCTTTTTCTTTTTTTCTTTTTCTTTTTCTCTTTTTCTTTTTTTCTTTTTCTTTTTCTCTTTTTCTTTTTTTCTTTTTCTTTTTCTCTTTTTCTTTTTTTCTTTTTCTTTTTCTCTTTTTCTTTTTTTCTTTTTCTTTTTCTCTTTTTCTTTTTTTCTTTTTCTTTTTCTCTTTTTCTTTTTTTCTTTTTCTTTTTCTCTTTTTCTTTTTTTCTTTTTCTTTTTCTCTTTTTCTTTTTTTCTTTTTCTTTTTCTCTTTTTCTTTTTTTCTTTTTCTTTTTCTCTTTTTCTTTTTTTCTTTTTCTTTTTCTCTTTTTCTTTTTTTCTTTTTCTTTTTCTCTTTTTCTTTTTTTCTTTTTCTTTTTCTCTTTTTCTTTTTTTCTTTTTCTTTTTCTCTTTTTCTTTTTTTCTTTTTCTTTTTCTCTTTTTCTTTTTTTCTTTTTCTTTTTCTCTTTTTCTTTTTTTCTTTTTCTTTTTCTCTTTTTCTTTTTTTCTTTTTCTTTTTCTCTTTTTCTTTTTTTCTTTTTCTTTTTCTCTTTTTCTTTTTTTCTTTTTCTTTTTCTCTTTTTCTTTTTTTCTTTTTCTTTTTCTCTTTTTCTTTTTTTCTTTTTCTTTTTCTCTTTTTCTTTTTTTCTTTTTCTTTTTCTCTTTTTCTTTTTTTCTTTTTCTTTTTCTCTTTTTCTTTTTTTCTTTTTCTTTTTCTCTTTTTCTTTTTTTCTTTTTCTTTTTCTTTTTTTTCTTTTTCTTTCTTTTCCTTTTTCTTCTTCCTCTTCCTCCTGCACCTCTGCTTCCCGTTCCTTTCTCCTTTCTCCTTTCTCCTTTCTCCTTTCTCCT
>VZTI01002794.1:31484-41534 GCA_013397865.1 Struthidea cinerea
TTTTTTGTCTTTTTAACTTAGCTAACATTTTCCCAATATTAGCAAGAATGCTTGAATGACAAGTCACTATTGGATACTCTCAAATTGCTCACTCACTGTGCACAGAGACAAAAAAGTTTCCAAACAAATTTGAATAACAAATTTGAAGAACCTGTGATCAGGTTAAAATTCGGCATATATAATTCAGTGTGAAACATCAATTTATATCTTCTGGGAAAAGTATTTATGGGATAGCACAAAAAGTAAATAATAAAAAGAGGAGAAAGCACAATTTTTAGAAGTACTCAGAAAACATTTGGGCCTACATATGCATTTCAACAGAATTTCTGTGCTTTGTTTAGCAGAATACTGGTGCACAGATGTTAAATAGTTATTCTGGTTTGGGGCTGAGAGCCCAAGACTCTGTTCTTCCAACTAATTACTTTAATTTTACAATTAGAGCACAATGCTCTCTTCTCCCTCCTCCAAACACTCCATCTCCCCCCCCACTTTTCCCATAAGTAAGTCCTACATGCTCAGCTTGATCAGCCTCTTATCCCCTAACTCACTCACATGCTCCCTTTCTTTCTATCAGGAATATAATTTTCTCTGGTTTTACAGAGTGAAAATGCTTGAAGGAGAGAAGCACATAATCTGTTTTTTTCCCCCAACAGAGTTCCAATGACAGTGAATTGAGCTTACCAAGGCAAACATTTCTACATTTTGTGGGGAAGAACAGGAAGATTTTAAGAAGAGGGAAGGAAAAATAGAGACAAAGTTATTTTTTTACCATTATGGAGCACACAGCATAGAAGTCCGATCAGACTTTGTAGGCACCTGACAAGACTGTACAGGACTAGATAAAAAATAGATAAAAATACAGTTCTTTATCCATCTACATATAACATAATTTTATGACAAGGCATCAGTCATTTGCAAGGTGTGCCAAAAATGTTTCCTATCAAAAATAGCATAGATATGATATGGTCAGCTTTTCAAAAGGCAAGTTTTGTAAAAAACAGTGGAATTTTTGCTATCAAGCAAGCAGATCCCCGGATATCTTCTAAGAATAGAGTGCAGACAGGGCAATAAGTGTGTCTTAAAGTTAAAACCAAACCATTTTTGTCAATGGGTTCTCCTTGTGCCTGACCAGTGGTTTTTAATTATGGATATTGACAGCTCATTTCTAAAAGTTCCTCTACAACTTTGACAACTAAAGTTTCCACTCTGTTGATATGAAGCTGACTTTTTTGAAGGTAATATAGGTACTGTGTAATACATTAAGATAGATTTGACTCTTTAATATTTATAAGATTAGCATTTATATTAGACCATAATGAGCTCCAATTAGTATCATTCCAATCTAACCTAAGGTCTATAACCCACTTTTCTTACATTTCAGACATCATCTTCAAAGGTAAGATGGAAAAGAATTGATTGATTCATGACAACATTTTTTAGGGTCTACTGGGAAGAAGAATTGCTTGAATGATTGATCAGCATTTTTTCATCTGTCACTTGAGGTATCTTTAACGAAAAATACTTAATAAAGCTGCAAATTCACTGCTAATAGCAAGTATTTAGATTTTTTTTTTTTTGGTTGTTTAAAATCTAAACATTCCCTTGCTTGTCAAAAAAAATCTTTAACTGAATTGATTTCCCTGTTGAATCTTCTTCACAGGTGGATTGCTAAATCACTTGAAACCTGAAGGTGTTGCCAGGTTGGTATCTAAATAAATTTATCCCCTTGACAACACCCTGTGCTCTGCTTTAATCAGCAATGCTGTGACTGATCAGAAAGTTCTTTTTGTAAGATTTTCAGCTTCTATATCCGGCAATCCAGCATATTTTGATTGACCTTACTGCACCCATTGAGATATGCAAAGAGAAGCCTGGAGAGAAGCTGATGGACACACAGAGCTGTGCTTTATGAAGAAGACATTGCAAATGGCTGCTAGAGACAGGGGGATGGCAGATAAAAAGTATAAGAGGGATATTAAACTCACAAGGAT
Organism: Struthidea cinerea; assembly: GCA_013397865.1. Taxonomy (NCBI): domain Eukaryota; kingdom Metazoa; phylum Chordata; class Aves; order Passeriformes; family Corcoracidae; genus Struthidea; species Struthidea cinerea. Next base: position 33,476 of record VZTI01002794.1, read on the forward strand.
GCCAGAAGGGTGAGCCCTGTCTAACTTGAGAAATTAATAAGCAGGTGAAGATAAATTCGTGAAGATAATTATAAACTATGGGCTTGTTCACCAGGTTGTAAGTTTGCACAAGAGTAACTTTCCCTTTATGTATTGCAGTCAAAATAAGGCTAATTTTTTTGGAAGTTTTTCAGCAGAAGAGAGTTGTAAATCAGATATAGCATGGAAACTGTCAGGAGAATAAAAACGGGAGAGATATCAGAAATTGATGCATCTCAACACTGATGATGCAGTAAGAAAGGCTGAGTAAAGACAGAGCTACAAGAGGCCAGTGTTTGTGTGCAAAATCCTCCAATTCCGTCATCTGTGCTCTTCAGCATCTCCTTCCTGTAAACAGGCCCAGACACATACTCTGTTTCTTCTTCTGGAAAACTACATAGAAACCATTATATCCACATCAAAAGAAAGCATATTGTCCCTAATGTTCAGCCTATAAATAACAAGTCATCTACCTATTCACATTCATTACAGAGATTTCTGTGCACATAAAGTCCAATTTACATACATCTCTTCAAGCTAGGTCTCCTCAACCTGTTTTTAAGCACTTTACCCAGTGCAGTTCCCTGGTGGTGTACACCAATCCAATAACAGTCCTATGCTTTTGTATATGTTCCCTGTTTTAGAGTTTAATATATAAAAAACTTCATAAATAAAACAATGATAAAATCTTTTCTTTGGAGTTATATTAACAGATGCTGCTCTGCCCATAGAAAAGCTAAAATAGATGCCAACAGTCAATAAAAGCAAAGGCTGAACTAAAATTCAAAATGTTACCCTTGCTCCATCTTCTTCTAGTACTTTCCATCATCAATTCAGTGCATTATATCAAGTACCCCTAAACAAGTACTCAGGTCAGCTCATAGCCAGTATGTACTCTTCCATCAGTAATGATCGAACCTTATCCACCTTGTTTCGTATTTCTGTTCTCAGTATGTACAGAAGACATTAAATGGAAGTATTTTGGAAACAATAATCTTTCATTCTTGTGTTTAATGAAGCAACCTCAGTAACTTCCACCCTCTTGCATCTTTTTGCCTTTCCAGTGAAACTACTACCTCTCCATTTCAGCTAGCAATGCATCTTCTTTGTTACCTCAATTTTACACTTTTCTCTGTGCTCAGAAATTGTAAAATCAATTGACTCAGCATGCCATGGAGCAAAGGAAGATTATGCAGGGATACATGTGAAGGTCCTGAAACAGAGACAGGTTATGTAATTCAAGTATAATATTTCTGTAAACCTTGCCCACTACAGCCTCATGCACATGTTGATACGTTGAAATCTTCCCTTGTTTGGCCTACCAGCTTTCAGAAAATTGAGCTCTTTCAGTGTTTCAAATGGGCTACACAAATTCTTGCAACTGAAAATGAACACAGAAATGAGAAAAGTTGTTGCTGATAACATATTAAAAAATAAAAAATGAAACCACCACCACCACCAAAAGCTAAAACCCAACACTTAGAAGTTAAAAAGAAAATGTGTCATAACTGGAAATTACCTATCTGAAGAAAAATTGGGATGAAGCCTTAAATGCTCACAGGAATTATGGTGAAACACAGTGCATGCAGGATACTTAAATTCAAGGTTTCATGGTATTCAGATGCTTGACTTGTTTAGAAGACACTAATTTATAGTTGCTAAAATGTTTGGGATTTCAATTGTTCCTTCAATGGCATACTACCCTCCCTATCCTAAACTGATAGAGGTACCCTGAGCTGGCAGTCTTCAGCTGACATTACAATGAGAAAAAAAAGAAAATAAAAAAGGCTAAGGACTGAAATAAAAAGCATCTAGATTTCTCTGAATCTGGGAGAGGGTCCAGTGGAGGATGGTGAGAATGATGAGGGAACCAAAGCACCTCTTCTATGTAGGTAGATCTGGGCCTGTTTAGCCTGAAGAAGAGACAACTGAGAGGGGATCTTACCAATGCATGCAAACGTCTTAAGGGCAGGTGTCAAGAAGATGGGGCCAGACTCTTTTCAGTGGTGCCTAATGGCAGGACAAGGGCAATGGGCACAAACTCAAAAGTTCTGTCGGAATATGAGGAAAAGTGTCTTCACTTTGACGGTGATAGAGCACTGGAACAGGCTGCTCAGAGAGATTGTGGAGTCTCCTCTGGAGATAATCAAAGCCTATCTGGACTAGATTCCATGCAACCTGCTCAGGGTCTACCTGCTTGAGCAGGGGGTTTTGAACTAGATGATCTCCAGAAGTCCTTTCCAACCCCAGCTGTTCTGTGGTTCTGTGATTACAAACACACTTATTGCCGTAATGTCTGGGGGCTCCCTCAGAACTACGCCTGATTTCCCAAGGATGTAGCAACAGCCAAAAATGCTTGATCCATCTGCACATGGTAGTAAGTTTGTGACCATTATTCTCTAAGGCAGACCCCAAAGTTATGTATGAATTTCTGACCAGGAGATTCAGCTGAGTCTCAGGGCTCTCCAGGAACTGCTCTCAGAGAACTCTGATAAGACTCAGTGCAGAATATACTTATCAATGTTGTAGAAGATTTGATAACAGAGGACAACAAAAACATTATTTGTCTCTGTCTACAGTACTAAAAGAAGGATTGAGGGTAGGACCTAATAACAGATATTCTCCATGTTCATATTTAGTGAATTTTTATCTATTTCAGTTAGAAATTGTTTTGCTTTTGAAATGCTTTTTCTTTTCCCTAGGATTTCTAGATTTCTTTTTTTGCTAAAAATGCAAAAGCTGAAATGCATATATGTTATTTAAATACAACAAATGGATTTTTTTTGCATCAAGAAGACTTCCTTACACTAAAAAGAAAGACTGCCTTGCTAAGCAAAATACATTTTAAACATGAACTAAGTTCATTTTCTCACTTGAAACAAAATGCATACCGCTAAGCCATTATCTGTGAGACAACATATTTTCCAAAATGAGTACATCTGATTTAAGATAGGTCTTTGGGATCTGCTTTGAAAGCTACTACATGACAAGTTACATGACTTGTTTATCTCTTTGGATCACAAAATTTGCTCAAAGGTATAAAAACCAGTAGTGATTTATCAAGGATTTGGTTTAAAAATAAAATACTTTCTAGAGGTACAATCACTTATTGGTATTTTAAATAAATGGGCAGTCTTCACTATTTCCTGAAGCCCTCTTAGGGTATTTTATCCAGGGAAGAATTTCCCAGAGGCTTTTTTCATGTCTGGAAAGGGGGCTTATTCACAGAGTATTATTTATGATTTGTCTTCAAGGTATATTCCATTTTTTTAGACAATGTTTTCTGTGGAAAAACAAATAGTTCAAGACAGAATCTTTTTAACTTCAAAACTGTCTAAATTTCACCTTGCCACATGACTCAGTCTCCTGTCTTTTACAGTAAGTATTTCAAAATATTCCACAGTGATCTGATTGCTGAACTAAGTCAGAAAACTGGTGACTGTGGCGCTATCCACAACACTTTTACACCATTTTCCAATAAACCCAGGAAATCCTTAATGTCAGGCACTTGCCTGCCTTAGCTGAAACACAAAATCAAATCCCGATGAGATCTGACATGACTTCAGCAGGTAAATGGAAAGTTGTTGACCATGTTTTGCAAACACTTCAGGATTTCTCTCCACCTTCTGCTGGGTGGTTTATCAGTGTGAATCAGTACCTACATTCCTGAAAGCTAAGATTTTATCACTCATTCATTTTATATCACATTCTACTTCATGTCTAAAGCCCTGAAATCCCTTCTTTCATTACTGCAAAGACAAAACAACTAATTCAGAAGAAAATCAGTTGCTTTGTTCATCTTAAATCCCCAATCCACCTCATCAGGAGTGTCCCACTGTTTTCTGAAATGATCTTCAGGATATCTTTTTTTCCTCAAGGATGTTTAACTAAAAGGATATGTAGCTAATGAGTTGTTTCAGAATTTGAGGAATAGCAGTAGTCTACAAAAGGAAAACTATATTGCAGCAGGTGGGAAGAGATAGAAGAAAATGGAGACACTGGGGAGGATTAGCTGTGGTTCTGAATTTCTTGCAGGTGTACAGATCACTCATACCATTGTGCTCTGAAGAGTAAAAAGGCACTCACTGAAATGTGTGTTACAGGCCAAACTGTTCAATGTAATTCTCACTGTGAAACGAAAGAGAAATTTGCCCACCATTTTAGCATATCTGGTTTTATTTCACTGAAAGCACAGCTGGGAATAACATGTCCATCCAAATGACTTGCATGAGTTGGTGGCAGTCTAATCACTGTCTTATTTCAGTTGACAGGTTATGGGGAAAAACAGTTTAATCAACTCAGATCCTTTTCCAACCCAGGAACTGTATTTCCATTAGTGTAATAATTGAGGATATTTGTGTTGTGTAATGACTGTGCATAAGGTATTCAGTCACCAAGCTGCTTGTACGTCTGACTAAGTGCCTTCTAATACTTAATTTAATGTAAAGTTCTGTATCAACAGATTAAAAAACAAACAAACAAACAAACAAAAAGTTACTTTATAGCAGTAGGACTAAAGATCTTTTCAATTTTGTATTTTTCAAAATTAAAAGGTGGAGGGATCTCTTTTCAGTTTTCTTTACCAAAAGGCTCCTCAAGCTCATTAGCTCAGTTGTGTTTGGTTCCTATAACTTTATTCTTGTTGAATAAGCACAGATTTCAGGAGCAAATGATCCTAGATGACGAATTTAAGACATGTTCTTCTTTACATAATGGTGTTTGCTAGCTTATTATTCCAAATATAAGTGCAGGTAGAAATCAGCCAAAACTGATACTACTTTCTCACAATCTTGATTCATGTCTCTACGAACCCCTTTTGCTTATGAATATGGGAAGAGAAGACAAGGAAAAAAGGATTATTGATATTGGAGGTTAAAAAGTATTTCAGACTGGAGTGCTTTAACAGCTATTTCGAGTAGGAATGTTCACTGCTGTATCAGTTGAGTTCAGTTTTGTTCTTGACTATTGTGAGTCTTACCAAATATGTAGATAATTTTTAGCTTTTTTAAGTTTGTTATTCCAATCTGAATTGGAATAACAAACTTAAAATTAACAAATTTTTCGCTGTGAAGACTACAATGTAAGAATGGTGAAATCAGATTGCTAAGGTAAAATTGGTATTTAAGAGGAAAGATTTTAGCACAAGACCAGACAAAACAATGCAACAAATTAAGCATTTATTGTGAGAAGTCATGAGAATTATTTTGTCAACTGTCAGCAAAAGATGGAGTATTTTCATGTTAACTTGGAAATAGCAGTTCCCATTAAGATATCCCAACAGCTGAAATCCTGCTATTCTCAAGTAAATAATAAGAAAAAAGCCCTTACTAAACAATATCACTTTGTATTATCTACCAAACCCTATGCACAAGATCTTCTCTTGAATATCACCCCTTTGTTTCACACTGATGTATTTAATGGCCTCATTTGTGTATTGGTTCACATTTTCATTATATTTTGCCATTTAGCATTCTCCATGATTGTGTCTCATTGAACAGATGCACTACAGTTTCTCTGCAGCAAATTCTATGATCCTTAATTAGATGTCAATATGTTTTCTTGTAATGCTATTGTGAATTAAACACATTTTTAGTTACATGGACATTAATTAAAATCATATGCTGAATTGTTACATCTTTTCAAGCCAGTTGGAGAAAATATTTCTGGTTTACTTGAGTGCTGTAAAACATTCAATTTTATTTCTCCATTAGTTACTGTACTGAAGGAACTACCCCATCCTACCCCAAATGATGCAGTATCAACATGCATAATAAGATAAATCCTGCCCTGCAATGCATGGATCTAAGTGCTAAAGAATGCCTTCAGTCATGTTTCCTTAAATGGGAGACAATGACAGCTTCTCTCTGTAAATGACTCTTCTCACACGGTAAATGTGTATTTACTAAGCATGGCAGAGAGAAGGCAAGACCTAGAATGTACCTTCATCTCAGGAGTCGCTGTCCATACACGGGGCATATTGGAGAATAAATGTGACTTTAAATCAAGGAAGAACCAGGTCTGTAGTCCCAAAGTAAGTGCTGCAAGAAAATTTTAGAAACTTGACTGTTGTTGACAGATAGGAGGAACAGAGGGAACAAGAGTAGTACCAAGATCTTGCATAATCATTGACATGATTTATATACTAAATGATGTAATTTTTTTTTCCCTGTAGGGGAATCAGTTTTGATGGGCAGGAGCTAAAAATTTTTTTTAAAAAATCCATAGCAGTAAGTTTTCAAGGAGATTTCAAGCAGGTCTCAACAGAATGAATGGCATAAGGCTGGCATAAGATGTGTGAAATAACTGTAAACAGCTAGTGGGATGTGAGCTAGTGAGGAAAAGAGCAAAGAACAGCTTAAAATATTAAGGCAAACCAGTGAGAACCAATATTCTTCCCTATTGTTGTAGGTGGCATGTCCTTCCAAAAACACCCTTTTGGTTAATATAACATTTATTTCTGCTTCCTACTCAGTGAGAGCAAGTTTTGCCTCTATTTTGTAGTTGCCAAAGTTTCCAAGACAGAAATAACAAGATTCAGAAGGGAAGTTGGGGTTCATACTCTCCTTTTTTCAGTGGAGGTTCACTCCATGGAAAATATTGCTGCAGACTGCAGAGGGGCAGAGACAGGCAGAAGTTGTATCCAATTAAAAAAAAAAAAAAAGCAAAACCAAATACTACAGAACAACCAAAAAAACCCAACAAAATGAAACAACAAAAGCATTACATATATCCCTCATTTAAACACCCCATGTAAGGTAAAATAAGGCTGAACTGTTCAAGCAAGGGTTCTCCACTGTCCCTTTTTATTCCCCTGCTGTAACAGCCCCTTTTGCCCAGTTCCTCTCCAGAGAGTTTAGTTAGGTGTAAGGTTGCTCCAGGAAGAATCAAGAACCTAGAGGAGAGGTAAATTCTGCTTTTTCATATGATTCTATCACACATAGAGCAGTATTTAAGAAACTTTCAACAGAAAGGCCAATGATTTGATTACGAAAGTGTGGTAGAACATAAAGAGTTAAAAAGAGATTAATCCAAGCCTTTAAATAAGCCCACAAAGCCCACAGGTGTTTTGCTGCAGTAGGAAAATGTTGCTAACTTGAGTACAAAACCAATATTTTTGCAGCTTTTTTTGTTCTCTGCCCTCCTTTACCCCTCCCCATACGCAGCTGTATAAGGAAGATTATATCTAGAGCTTGCAATAATCCTTCAGCATTTTCCAGAAGATGCTAAATAATTAAAATTTGAGGGTTTATAAGATGGGTATTTGCAAAATGAGACATTCAGAAGGAGAAATGGAAAAAATTTTCTTCATTCCTTTTCATTGTTATTTTAGAGAAAAGTTCAAATTTTTAGTTTTCAGAAAATATGGGGAGACTTATGTGAAAACAACAAAAAAAAATTGCAGATGACTGTCTTTTTCCAAGTTTCAGCTTGTAAAACTTAGAGAGATTGCAATTTCTCCTCCTGACTTAGCTCTATTTTCAGTGAGAGCGCATGCAGTTCTAATGAGTGCCATTAGGTCCATGACAAATTTTCTGTGTATCAAACGGGCTTATGGTAAAACACAGACTTCACAAAATTAAAAATAGAGTATTGAGTTCTTAGGAGATTGAAAGGCAAACATTCTGAACTGTGAATAAGTAATTTTTTTAAAACCTGTAAGAAATCTCAAATTTAGAGAGGAGCTCAATTTGCATGCAAGATTTACTGTAAGTTTTGAACACAAATGTCATCAAAATGTTCACAGAATTAGGTTACGCAAAAGACAAATTCTGACTGAAGACTCTATTATTTGCAAGTATCACACAGACACATAGCTAGAGCAGTTATGAGTATGAGTTTAAAGTCTGTGGATCAAGGCTTGGATTCTCTGAACACATCAAAAAGTCTCATAGCAGCTCCCAAGGTTCTGCTGATTAACCCAGTAGGATATTAATTAAGGAAACATCTGCCATCCATACTCAGCATTGTCTTTCACCAATTAGGAGAGATCTGGGTAATTCAGACTTCTGAAGCACATTTTTTTTCTTTTTTTTTTTTTTCT
>VZTI01002794.1:41570-102689 GCA_013397865.1 Struthidea cinerea
TTTTTTTTTTTTTCCTTTTTCCACTGATAATTGTGTCTGTACAGCACTGACCGAAATAAGCCAGTTTACTACTAAAACACTCTGCAATACCTACTGGAAGTAGGAGAACTGAAGGAAGAAGGAGATTATCATTTTAAAAATATTTCAAGCTACCTGACCCAGTTTTGTGTAGCTGCTGGATTCTCAAGTTGACATCTCTGTGTTCCTGTACTGGAAGAACAAGCGCTTAGCTAGTCCCTTCCCAGAGAAAAAGCTCTGAAGCAAAGCAAAGCAAAACAACAGAACAGTGNCCCAAAAAAACAACAGGAAAACTTACATAAAAAAAAAAAAAAAAAATATATATATACTAGTTAAGGAGAACAGGAATAATATTTTTTGAAGTTGAATACAAAGAGGTAAAATTTAGAAACATGCTAGTCGTTTTCCTTGCAGTGTACTTGCCTCCACATGATCTTGCAGCGCTATAAAACACTGAAGGTGACATTTGTGTGACTACGGTCAAAGGTACAGTGCTGCTTCTGTGACACCTATTTTTCAGTGTATATACATTTTGCTTAAATAGACACCAAAGCTCAGCAGATTAACAGAACTTTTTTATCCTTCTTGACAGAGGATAGCCTTACCAGTTTCAATCCCTTCCATCTTGACTTCTCTAACCAAAGCTAGGCAAACACTGAAGCCAATTATGCCTACTTAAGCTTGAGGAGACCTGTCATTCTTCCAAAGCTACCACATCATCTTCCTTGCAACCCATTTAGCCCACTTCTTTATCCTGCTGCCAACTCCAGCATGTGCTCCCACACTGTCCCAGCTATCTTTCCTTGGACTCTATTGAGATGCCAAAATCTCTAGCTGACCAGTGACAGACACTTCCCTTGTGCTTTCACACTCACTCTCTATGAGAGCATGGGGCTGCCTGGAAAATAAAGAACAATTTAATTTTCATGTTTCAAAACTAACCTTAAAAATTCTCCTCTGCCATGATGCTTGAAAAAAATTGTCCATGGTTAAGCAGCTGGTGTGCCAAGACCACTGCCTACTGTGCCAGTCAATTTCCTCTTATTTTTAACACTCCCCTTGCAAGACCAGCCATCTGTTTCTTGTTTTATCCCTTGATTGCAATCTTTTGGGGATGGGTTTATTTCTGTACATTTAGCACCAGCCAGACTGGGGTCAGTGAACCCAGGCAGCCCCATTCAGTAGTTTATAAATACATTGTATAGCCCTTCATGCTATAGTGGTGGGGATTGGGTATATTTTCCTTTGCCATTGAAATAGGAAGCAATCCAGCATTTTCCCCTCAGTTCTTTTTATTTATTTTTAATTAGAATCCGATAAATGCATAGCAAATAATAAAAATAAAAAATTGTTCAAGTATTAGAGACCATGAAGTAATAACGTTTTAGAATAAAATTGATTGCTGAATACCAAATAACTGCTGTGAACCTTTCTCCCCCACATAAGAGCACTGTATACTAAAGCAATCTAGTACACATTAGGTTTCTTGCTTAATTCTTAATTACCACTGAGACAGATTACATGTTGATCTGTGATTAGCTTTACAACAAAAGAAGTGAAAGTAGAGAAGAACTGGAATAAAATGATAAAAATTGGGAGCCTTGAAAGACATGTGTCTAAAAGGACTTAATTTCTGTAATTGCAGTAAGACCTGATTTGGATGAGTGGAAGATCTACAAACCAGACTTAAGGAACTCATGTAGATTGTGCCCTCTGGATGGTTGTGATACATGAAGGAACAAGACCCACCAACTACAGAGATGCAGGTGAATCTAAGGTTTATTCAGAAGCATTAGTGTATATATATCTTTACTTCTAAGAGCTTTTTTGGTTACAGTTTACAGATGTGATCACAGTCCTACAGTAAATCTGTCTTCTTGACATTTTCCGTTGCTCTCTCCAAGGCCATGGTAAAGGAGCGTGAAGAGTGTGCGTAGAGCGTGTGTGTAAAGCATGTGCGTACAGCGTGTGCGTCTTATGTTGACATAGAAGTAGAAACTCATTCATTCAGTTCTATCTCAGGTGCACGCTGTGTCAGAGAGACCTTTCACTGGCACTGCTGGTGCTGCTGCTCTCATTCTCTGTTTAACTCTTTCCTTATACCAACACCTGTTAACCCAGCAGATGGTACCATCCAATGCATTGCTAAATTGCAGGATGCATCAAAGAAATGCTAAGCTTTTCCAAACTAGCTGTCATTGATGCCACCAAAGAAATTACTCTTTTTCCCTGCTTGTTTTACAGAGCCTTTGTCCTTCTGCTTTGCAAAGTACGGCCACAGTACGTGGCAGATCATTTCGTGAATAGAAGTTCTTATTACAACAGAAAAAAGGTGAGACAGGGAATTTCACATGTTCTTTTTACCTAAGAAATCTTGAATGTAGTTTCCCATTTGAACTCTTTAACTATCCAGGAACAGGTAAGTCTGTGGTGAAGCTACACCAGCTGCTTCCCCTGAAAATTTTACATTCCTTCAGGCAATATTAAGTTTGTGTTTCTTACCACAAACTCTACTCCTTTTTGCAGTAGGATTATGTGTGTTGTGCACCAGCTCATACGCTTTCCTGCCATTTATTCATAGTCCAGCACATTTTCACAGACAAAAAGTGTTGGTATACTTACTTTATAAAGGCCAGAGGGAATTAAACCTGTTGGTGAGTAATTCCTAGAACTGCAAAGATTTGCTTATTCCCAGTAATGCCCAGAAAACAAAATTTCTTATGAAATTTCTCTTCTAAAAAAACAGGCTGGAATGGCTTTGAATTTCAGAAGTTACATGCTGAAGAGATGGATTTAATCATCAGAATTTTGGCCTGAGGTGAAAAATGGTGATTAATCACCAAATCACATAATTTCCAGTTTCTACTTATGCATACAATACTCTTCCCTTTCTAAAATGACCCTGTAGGAAAAATGGCAGTGTGGTACAGCTGGTATATAGAAACAAAAAAAGATAATGAAGTTTAAATAAAAAAAAAAAAAGAGAGAAAGAGAAGAGTCCAAGTTAGTACAGAAAGAGAAGAGAGATAAAAAAAGACAAACAGCAGTTAGCTTGTCATTTTATCTTGCTGTCATTCTTCATTTATGAAATCCAAGAGAAAAACAGTACTTGAATAAAAAAAGTCTGTCCCTTAGGTGTTTGCTGGGATTTCAGGTCACACTAAAGCTACCTAATTTTAAGAATTTTCAGAGGATTATTTCTCCCCGATCTCTTGGGTATCTGTTTTGAATCTGACATTCATGAAAAAGAGAGGTTAATAAAATTAATTTGATCCACCCTTGTGTAAAATTGTGCAGTCTGTGACACATCCAAACACAAACAAAAAAACCTCAAAATATAGGCACACAATCCTCCAGGGTTTTCCTCAGTGAAGTCTTATTTCCCTAAAGACAACCCTAGAATACCAGTTCATGTAATTTCACAAAAGCAGTATGTACAATCCTTCACATCTGGAGTACTCTGGAGCATAAACTTAAATGTGCCAAGTTATGTGGTGCTTGCTGTAGTAACAAATGTCTGCTTGGGATTTATAGGGGAAAATTTAGCTTTGGCAAGAGTAATAAAAAGGTACTAATGTACTACTGCTTCTCCACCTCAAACATTCTCTTTCTGGGGGTAGATAGGGACAAACAAACTTGACCAACAAACTTATCCATTGGTGATCTAAACCAAAGAATGAGCCCAGAGATGAAACTCACTGTACCAATAAATAATTTTTCCTATTCTGGATTCACAGGTTGCAGAATAAAGGAATTAAAGCTACCATTCATTTTGGCTGTTCCTAGTGTTCCTGTATGAAAGCAATGGCTGATGGGTAGCTGCATCATCCTAGTTCAAACACAAGGAATTTGACCCAAAATAAAGACAGATCACTTCAGTTATTAAGAGAAAATATAAGCAGTCACTAGAAGAGGAGATGATTATTCTACCATATTTTACTATCCTCTCAAATGTCTTGATTTTGTTTGATTTTTCCCCAGGAAGTGCCAGAAAAAGCTGGCTGTCAACAACTTTCAGGTTTCCTTTACAAAGTTATAGATTTTCCAAGACTGTGCACCAAATCAGAATTTGCGATGATTTACACCCACTCATGCTGTATGTGCAGATAGAAATCTAAACAATGAAATAAGGCCCATATATATCCTTCCTTTCGCGACCTGCACTGCAGTGCTTTATACAGAGCACACAAAAGTATGAGTTGTTTTGTATTGAGTACTCTCTACAGATTTCTGTAATCTAGAGATTACAAAAATATTACAGCTCACTTCAAAACAAACAAACAAAAAAAAGAAAGCAGAAAACCCACCAAAACCAAACAACCCCACCCAAAAATCCTGAAAACAAACAAGAAAAAAAACCTAGTTCCTGACAGTAATAGCCACAGGAATGTTTCTATCCATTTTCTGAAGACCAAGGTGTTTTCCCATGTACTCCACTGACATAAAGTTTTATTTCTAAACTTTGTGAGGCTTGGGCAATAGAGAGGCTTGGGCAATAGAGAAACCCAACCCTATTTCCTTCTAGCCCAGGTTACATATCAATAGAGCCCTTTTTACCTATGGTCCACAGTGATGCAAAAAAGCGAAGAAGCAAGTCTACCTTTGATTACAAGCACCATATCCATCACCTGGAGAGGGGAGAAGAAGAGCTGAAAGTTTCCCTTCAGAAACCTCTTGGCTCTAGTTTTCATCAATTATCAGTCAATTGATACTCAAAATGACCCACATTGTTAGGCTTTTCTTTCATGTGATGAATGAAAGCTACTAGAGTTAAACTGTGAGTTCGCATGGATAAGCCATCAAATTTAGCTATAAATCTAAGCAGATGAGAGCTTCCTAGCTGGCTAATGGAGTCATTCAGCACACAACTAGCATAAAAGACTCAAACATGCCCTCAGAACTTACTTGGGGTATTTCTGGATTTCTTGGAAAGAACCCAGAACTTCTTGTGTTTACTGTATTTCATCTTTTCCAGGTGTCTTATACCACTTCATCACCAGTACTTAGCAATATCACCATCAATACCAATATCAATTTCTCCATTCAGAATGGTACTTCAAACCATCTAATTTTAGATAACACTTCTGTCTAACACAATAATCAGAAGGATATGTATCATATATACACCTTCTGATATGTAGACTACAAGAAATAGAACTCATCTCACTGTTTGGGTTTTTTGGTGAACAGAAATAATTTTCAATATTATTATATTACTAAGAAATAATAATTAAAAAATCATGTTAATTATAAGTTTTTCTTTGTCTTGAGAATGGTGGGGAGGTTGAAACCCTAATGCAATATCATAATGCAGTCTTATGTTACGAGAATTATTGTGATGAGTTGAGTATATTCTTTTAAAAACTACCATTACAACTAAAGTGAGCTAAACTTGTAGGTCTGACCAAAAGTGATGTGTAGCTCTGTGTGATTTGGGTTGTAAAGAACCCACTTTCAGACTTTGTGGTATTCAATAAAAAAAGTTACAATTCTTATATTTCCCTTATATCTTCAAACTATATAATCTTTTAAATTGTATAATCAGCAGGCCATTGTCATTAAGGCAGGCACGATGTTAACCTATTCTTGCCTCTGGTGCATTACGTGATAGACACCCAGCATATACACCCAGTGTAAGGTTTGTCTGTTAGCAGAGGCTGTAGCCAGCCATGCACCGCCCATTTCAGATTGTCATAAGATTGATAGATCTCAGGGCCAGCACTGTGTATGCTGACAAGGACCACATAAAATTAAGCTAGAAAAAGCCCAGATCCTGAAAATCTCCATATTCATATCCATGTTTGGACTTTTGACCATTATTGTATCAGATAGGCTATAAATTGATGCTCTACACCTACCCCTGGTCAAGAGTGGAAACCTAAATGTTCAGAGAGAAATGACCATGCCTAAGTACTCATCGTTTCCCTAAATTAAGTGAATTTCACGCTTCTGTAAGCTGGTTGGGTCAAAAAAAGAGAAATGTTAAATCCTCAGTGTACCTTGAACCGTGCAACCAACTTATTTGACAGCACCAAAAGCTTCACTTTCTTCTAAAAGTGATGGCCTAACTATATAGCCCCTACAAGTAAAGTCTCTCAGATCTTTCTGGGTAAAATTCCTCCCTCTGCTTTTCTTCCCTTTCATTTGTGTTTCCAAATGCCCACTTGATACTGGAGTCCATGGGAGGAATGGTGCCAGGAAGATTCCATCTCTGCAGCTACACTGCAAGAGGCACCACAGCCCCACTGTGCCTCCTGTGCTGGAGAGGGGGGAGAATCTCAGAGAAACCATCTTCCCTTGCAAAGAACAGGCTGCTATTCACTTTTTTCATTATTATTATTTTTGCAGCTCTGCTCAGTCCATCATAATGCTGTAAGGCAACATAAAGCGATTTGAAGTCATGTTATTACTTTTGTGTGTGCTCAAAGTACTTCTGCTTCTGAATGCTTCCTTTAACAACCAGGATTGTGTTGTATTTTATTCTGTAGCTATTTCTTTGTGTCTGACAGACTGCTGTTAATCACATACGTAACAGTAGTCTGAACTAAAATAAATTTGTTCCGATTGAAAAACTGTTATGCTCCCCTCCCTTGTCCCTGTGCCTGTTACCACAAGTAATTTTCACAGGTTGGTTTTTTGAAGGGCTGTTTGGTGGTTGGTTGTGGGTTTGTTTTTTTTATCTAAACACATCTTTCCAAAGCTGTCATTATAAAACAGAAAGGTGTTTTCACCATGTTTTCATTATCTGCTGACATTATTTACTTGCATTGAAAAGAACTTACAGAACCAGAAATTATTATAAAAATGTATATAACAACAGTACACATAGAATGTAACAGGTAATGCCTCCTAATGTCTCTGTGATTCCTCAGCATGAAAGAAGTTTGTCTACTTTGTGAGTTTAGGCCTTAAGGACCTAATTTAACCAAAAATTCTATAGCACTCTGATTTATAAACCGTGGATTCCTTGAAAGTTTCAATACTCCTATACACCTCAGCTTGACCAAACCAAGAAAGCTCAAAAGATTCCATGGGCTTGCTTCTTGTTGAAGGTCTTTACTGCAAAATATTAACTTAAATACATGGTGGAGAAGCAATGCAGAGATCCCACCACTCCCAACCACATGTAAGTTGCAGGGACAATTTTTAAGTTTCACATTTGGGGGGATTTTTATATGTAATACTGGATGAGAAGGTAAAGGGAGTAACTAGATTTAATTTCACAAGAGCCCTTTTTACTAAAGTCAGATTTTCCAGTAGTAGTTAGACATCTAGAAGGTGCAACCCATTATTAGCTGTATTGAAATATACAGAAGAATTATCTCCTACACCCCTCTGCTGCTCTTCAAACAGGAGATGGGAGCAAGCACACATCAGCAGGCAGCAAACAGACATCAACTGTCTGCTCTAAAACAGGTCAGCAAGTGTCTTGGGGTGACTTTATAATGTGTATCCCCTATCACTACCCTATGCCTACCAATCTTTTCTGTGTCTTTAAACTGAGCCTGAGAAGGACAGAAAACAAAAAACGTTTCAAAGCAGTTGTTTCAAGGACACAGAGATACGCTCCCCTGTTTCTGCAGTACCCTTGGTTTTTTTTCAGCTCTTTTTCTCCCAGCGAGAGACGGAGGGGTGAATTTCGGTTTCCTAGGATTTTTGTTTTTTTTTGTTCTTTTCTTCTCTTCTGGACTGTTTCAACAACATCTGAACACATCAGGAGAATTTTCCCAGAGGCCCGGGGGTGGCCCCTCGCCGACCAGCTCCGAGGAGGAGAGAGACCGCACCTACAGAAGATCTCTGAAATCCTCTCAGGTTTTCTCTCCACAGAGAGAGGGATCTCATTATTTAGCATTATTATTCCCCACCTGTGTGTTTGTTAAATAAATAGCTTGTTATCTCTTTCACTTTCCTTTGAGGAAAATTTTTCCCGAACCTGGGGGGGAGGAGTGGTTGTGACCTGACTTCTATCAGAGGGTATTCTCCTCCAAATTTGTCCAAACTAGGACAGCAAGACAGGGTTATTGATCAGCTGAACATCAGGAAAGTTAATGGAGATATTTTTTGGCTATCTTTATCCTTCCTTTCTTTACAGTGTTGAGCGTGAGCAATATGTTGCTAAAATCTGCATGATGAGAACAGTAAGGTCCACTTCATGAGGACTGGACATTTTCACTCAGTCACAAACCTATGCCTTGTGGAGCTCCCAGTAGCTTCACTTAAACAAAAGTTTAAAAAAGGAAAAATATTTGCCTCAGTTTCTTTTTTTATCCAGCATGATGTAAAGGTATTATTGATCAAATTTTTCTTTTTTTGTAGATAGGTTAGATTTCAGTAGAGGAATCCTGTAAAACGAAAACTGGTGATAGTTCTAATTTGGCTTCTGAAAATGTGTGATAAAATACATATTACACAATGTAAAAAGCAACCACACTGGAGGAAAAGCAGGAGAGGCAACAGGTTTACCATCCTATGAACATGATGAATCAGTTAAACACTGAATTTTTGTGAGGCAGATCATCGGTTCCTCAGGCTTACAATAACGAAAAGTTTCATTTAATTCAGTGAAAGTGCTAAGGGGAGACAGAGAAGGTTGCATGTGTCTTGTATAGAAGCTCTTGCACATCCTTAACAACCCATTCTCACCAAAGTTCCTTCTTTTAGGGATATGACTTCCAGTACAAACTGGAAGCAAAGTAGCCCACAGGTAAGTGCAGTGGTATGAAAGCATATTTTCTTCTAGGAAGGACCTGTTTCACTGTGATTTATAGTTTACAGCAGAGCAATACTCAATAGTAATAGTATTATTACAGTTTGTGATTGCATTAAAGAATAGTGTTGTATTTGAGGAGATGGTTTCCCACAAGCCCTTGGGAGAGAGCATTCTTTCATTGAACATCATCCTTCTGGAAAGGACTGATTCCTCTCCCCTAGTGCCTTTACAGACTGCAGGCCTATTAGTTACATTTGGCTCCCAGGACTCTAAATTTCTATAAAGAGACAAACTTGACTAATTTGCTTTCTTAGTGTGCTACTATCGAACATCACCATGTTTTTGCAAACAACAGTAACAGTGTAAAACATTCCACATTTCAAAACAGAAACCTCAATTCCAATGTTTTTTCCTTTAAAAAAAGACTTAAAACCCACGTCTGTAGATTATCTTTTATCCAGCCAAAAGCTATCCATCACTGAAAGTTCTGTCCATTCCCAGTCTTTAAAATTACTTGAAACGTCAATAGCAGGGGTATTATCCCATGTACTGTGCCAAATGGAAACAGCTCTATTCCACCCACCTATGTTCTTTCTTTAGTTTAATTGAACGGCTTAATTGAAGTGTTTTCATTTCCTGCACTAAAATGGTGTGCAACATCCCAGCTCAGACTTATCCACCTTCTTTCAATAAGCAGTGTATTTCTGTGGAGGTGTAAACCATTCCATTATGTGTATAAAATAATTTGTGATCTCAGGTGCTAGAAGACACTGATTAAAGGCATTATTTATCCTCAATTTAATACAGTGGGCAGGATCATCGTCTGGGCTTTATGGCTTGCCAATGCTCCCAGTGACTCCAGTGAATGAGCCTATTCAAGGTAAGAGTTAAAAAGAAAGCTTCAACCCTTCACTTATTTAACATTCAAATAAATCAAACAGATACAGAAAATATTGAAAAGGTTTGTGCAGACAAGCAGGAGAGACAGAATTACTCTTGCCAGTCTTTGCCTGTCAAAGACATTAGGAAGTTTCTTTACATCTAATATTAGAGAGCAGAATTGGACCTCTAGCTACTGCCTCCAGGAATTCACCCAGCGGGAATGAATGTGGCTCCACATGAGATGACACAATAGTACATATGTTGTGCCAGGCTATCACTAAGCTTCAGATGGGTTATCAGAGATGATGCCAGAAGCTGGGTACTGCCGAGAGCAAGGAGTTTTGCCCATAGAAGGAAGGAAGTTACTCCAATCAAGCATAACCTACAACGCTACCACGATTTTGAAAAGGCCCCTTCAGTGTTGCTGGGGCCTTGGAGATGATGGGCCGGGGGCAGATACAATAGCTCATTAACTATTTCTCTCCAGCGTATACCAAAAAATAGTTTCTAATTGAAAATTATCCCAACTACAGAGAAAATGATCTGAAAATAACTCTTCTTTTACTAACGTCCCCCTTCCCCCCCACCACCACCCTCCATTTCTTCAAATTTCTTGGCTTTAAGACTTTCCACACTCCTCTCTCTGCTTCCCCCTCTCCCACCTCTCACCTCCTCCCTCTCCAATCTGTCTTCCCCGCCTCCCTTGGCAGGCTCTTTAGCTTTAATTCAATAGTTAAAAGGCTGAATCAAAACTTGTATAATCAGCTTGAACCAACTTTTATTCCACGTCAGAAAACAGGAAGAGGCTAAGAACAGCCCAGATGTGATTTTGCATCCATGGGAGTGAGCACAGTGACCTACCAATATTTCTGGTTTCACATGGATATAGTATTTGCAGGGTGTTAAATGTTACCTGAGTAGTCAAGAACAGCAGTGGGGTATCTGAGTGACAAGTATGAAGCACCACAGGGCTGTTCCTTAGGCCCTTCTCATCTGAGACATTTCATTAATGCTGTCATCTGAAACCCAAAACCTAGAAGCTACTTTAGCTTTAGTGGACGGCAAATTTCAGGGAGAAAAAACCAGACCAAGGTAAGGAAATTAGACAGAGGAAGGAATGATAGAAGTATGAAAAAGCAGAGAAAGACTGCCCAGTTTTATTCTTTGTATCCAAAGCAGCTCAATTCCAGCTGAAATAAGTGCAGAACATGCAGATAGGCACTATGAGATGTCTACCATGCAGGGGAGAGCAGAAAATGCCTTGATTAGCGTGATAAAAATGCTGATATATGCTATGACTGCTGAATCTAATTGTAAAGAACAAGCACAAATCAGGGAGAGAATCTGTCAGTGCTAGTAGACAGAATTAACAGAAAAACAAGTTATAAACACTCTGGTGGCCAGCTTCAACACCCTGAATAATTCCCATTACACTGAGACCAGTAGCAAAGTCTCTATAACCCTGGTAACCCCAAAGCCTGATCCAGCAGCTGGCTTGTCATGGGAGGATCACAACCCAATATTGATCAGGACTCAAGTAATTGGGTGTGATGTGGTTCAGGTATCAGGATAATGCAAACAGGAACCGACAAGTGATGGGAGAGCAATGTCTGAAACTGTTGAAAATGTATCAGATACCGCTGTGGTTGATTTTATTTGTGTCCTTGCTCTCAACCAGTATGAATATGAGGAAGAAGCTCTTTATTCTGTTAGTGGCTTTGCACTGGAACAGATTGCCCAGAGAGGTTGTGGAGTCTCCCTCAGCAGAGATATTTAAGAACCGTCTGGACACAATTCGGTGCCATGTGCTCTATAATGACTCTTCTTGAAGTGGGGAGGTTGGATCAGATGGCTTGCTGTCGTCCTTTCCAACCTGAACCATTCTGTGATTCAGAAGATTTTGGTTAGAAAAAAGGAGAAAAAACTTTTACTTCATTGGGAGACTTGAGATGGCTTTAGGTTAAAAATTAAAAAAGGAAATAAGTCATGCTTCTTTATACAGCTAATAAAAGGAACAAAACCACTACACATAGATTTTTCACCACGCCATGGAGAGAAGAATCAGGCTGATTTTTTCTCAATGGTCAGCATCACACCATTTGAGTTTCATGTCATCTAAAAAACCAAAAAGTTACCTATTATACACGTTGGAGCCCAGGTACCAGTTCTTTTTAAACTATTTTCTTTAAGGTAAATGGTAAAATTACAAATACAGACTATATGAATTTATTCTGGCTGTTCTTGGTTTTGTTTTTTTTTTTTCCCCCAGCAATTTAAGGGTTTAAAAATAAATCAGCCATACTGCATTGCTTGAGAAAAAAACTTAGATCTCTGATATAACTTCTAAAGGGAAATTTTAATTTTTTTTTTTAATTAATCCTAGCATTTTAAAACCTGTAAAGCATATGGGGAGTGCACACATATCTTCACATGCACTGAAGCCTGACACTTGTACAAGGGCTAAATTTTAGCTGTAAGTGAGACAACAAGGATCTTCCATCCTGTGGGAAATGGGACACGTACCACAGCAGCAGGGCCACACATCTCCCAGATCCTCACCACACACAGCCACGTGTGTTTTGCATCCAAAATATTGAAATTACACATACTTTAAAAAGCAGATTAAAGATTTTACCAAGGTACAATCAATGTTACAACTATTGCATATTTAGACTTTTCTTTTTGTCTGGATTCTTCTACCAATCCATCCTTGCTGTATGTAGTGACAATTTACAAAGCAAACCTATTATTTCTGTGTGATCTAGGGGAAAATAAAAGAACTAGAGAAATCAGAAAACACTTACAATTACATTAGTTGTCATCACCTAAAGAATAATACTAATTTTTTTTGAGGCAGATATTTAGGACACCATTTCCAACCACTTTTCCCTGATTTCTTCTTAAAACATAGGAAAAAGCCCAAAGTTTTCTGTCAATTTTTACTCACTTATTGACAACTTAATAAAAATAAAAGAAAAAGAAACAAAGGAAAGAAAATACTTTGACTACATCCTGTTATTACAAGGGTTTTTTTATTGCAAAGAAAAAGCCAAAAGTTGCATTCATTTAATCTCCTTCTCCCAAGTTTTCAGCTCCTCTTGTGCATACACATCCACCCTACACACAGTGATTGTATATGGGACATTGGAATTAGTATTATCTCCGTGTGGAAGTTTTCATAGGTGATACTTTGCAGAGCTGCCAGCAGAGTGACAGTCTCCTTACCATAATAAAAAGACTATACTTCATCTATTCAACTCACTTCCAGTAGTCTTATATCAGTGTCACAAAGAAGGCTGTGCATCCCAAAAGAAGGGCTTGCACTCTTGAGGGATAGTTCTCTCTCCCAGAGTATTAAATGTCAGTTCTGAAGCTTTTTAGAATTTTTGTCAGATTAAGAGAAGGGTTAAATTCAATCAAATGAAGAGAAGAGAAAACAAACAGGCCAAAGTAAAATGAGGAGATAAGTTAGAATTCATGCTCCTACTACATTGTTTCCAAAGGGGAGAACTTGATATCTGTAACATGGCATTTTTTGTAGCAGTGAAGTTGGGACTTCCTCTTTGAACATATAAAGGATATTGCACTTTGAATTCAAATGTACAGATTGCAGCAGTTAAACTTTAACCGCTTTCTTCTGAAAAACTCATTGCAATATCGTGTTCTATGAGATAGATTTGTTGCATTTAAGACTATAAATGGTGCTACATATGGACACCAGAAGACCATGAGAAATACCTCAGAAGCTAACACATCCCTTAGAACCTGTGTCTCCATTCTGGTACCAGCGCCTATGGCAACCACAATTTTCCTTTGAGTGGGTTTGCAGATCCAAGGAGAGAAGGTGCCGCATAATTCTCAAAACATTTTCTTGCTGAGGTTACAGGACCACAGTGCTAGGTGTTATAGAAAAGAAAAGCCATCTGGAAGATTTACAACAGAGAGAGACCAAATAGGATGGATAAGTAACTTCCTGTAATGATATAGCCATATAGTGGTAGAGACAAGAACAAAGCAAAGGTCCTCAATCCTAGTCTAGCAGTTCCCTCCTCCCCATTCCATTCCCTGCCATGCCAGTACTGCTTTTAAGTACTAATTTTTAAGGCTGTATTACCTGTAAGTGTGGGAACATTTTGTGTGGAGGAGTGCTGCTAAAAGGCTATTTAAAAGAACAAAAATACCATATGCTTCTTGTATTAATTTTGAAGCCTCATTAAGGTCAACATAAAAGACTCAGATACACTAGTGATTTGGCATGTACTTTCACTTGATCAGAGAGGGGTGGTATTTTTGTAAACAAAGTTACTAATTTAACCCAGTCCTGAATAAACTTGTGTGTAAATATCCTAAGCTGCAATATTGTTGTACCTTGGGAGAAGAAATGCCAAGTGGATGCTGAGTTTACTAATCCTAAATAATGACAGCACTTCATTTATGAATACTACAGAGAATAAAGAAAATTCATATTATCTAGCAACTTCTAAGCAGTTTCCTACCAAACTAGCAGCCAGCTCTACAAATTGACACAGAGGTTGTGTCAGAAAGGGTGTGTAAAGTTGTGCCTGTTAATAGCAAATTATGTACTAAATAAGGTTAACACCTCCAAATACTGTCATTTTATTCCTACTACTAGCTATATAATACATATGAGAAGCAAAGTCTGAGAATCTACCCTGAAATATTTCAGTGATACTAAATTTAGTCCCAATATCCATGAATGTATATTAAAAAAAAGTAGTATATTAACTACATCCATACAAAATCAAAATGCATGATTCTACCCCAGTATTGGTTCTGTAAATAGAATAGTTTTGGTGTTAGTGAACACATACTACATTTTTTCAGACTAGAAAAAAAAAAATTACTTTCAAATTGCCAGCCAAAGATCTAAGATTCCATTCTGAAAGCTCTGACATTTATTTTCATGTTAACAAAGCATTTTTTTTTATTTTAGTGATTTATCAATGGAAAAAAAAGTAAGAAAAATAATAATTTCTAATCTGACAGAGTGAACTGTGTTGCATAACCTTACCCTGGAACAAACAGCATTCATTATCTGAAGAACAACATCTGCACAAATTTCGTTTAATCCTACAGATCACAGAATCTTATTTGATACAAAGAGAGAAGTAAGGAAGGGCACATTTGATCAAACCGAAAGAACTTATTCCTCTTTAACTCTGTTCAATGAAAACTTGCATTCATATTTTGATTTTTAATGGACAATTGATTTCAACCAATCTTAATTTTAAATCATTTTTAAAATGTACTTTTTCAAGGTAATAATTACAATACTAAAGGGCAAAGGCTGGCAGGTAATATAAATAAGTTTGATATTAGGGGAAAAATCAGATTGAAAAAATAGTAAATATAGTTGTTCAGCTTTTCCAACTTTCAAATTTATGCCTTTGTCTACAATTTTTTATGAATACCTTTCCTTAAAAAAGAAAAAAGAAATCCAAAAATCCATGCAAATCCAGCTTTACAGTCCTAAACCAGACCTTACTTTCAGTCTAAAGAACGATGAGTGACAAAAATCTTTAACTGAAAAAAACCAGTTAATAACAAATGTGAAACTTTCCAAAGTGACATCTTGATTTCTTGCATTGTTTGTAAGACTGTCTTCTTTACTTCTAAACTTTTCTGTATTTTTTCCACATCTCATTACTTCAACTGATGTTAATCTTGTATAATTCTATTTGCTGCCAGAATTTGTATCCACATGTCAAAGCTATGCTACTTTAGTCACAGAAGAATAATTATTCCCCTGTAAGATATTTAGGTGAAAATCATTGTGTAAGTGAATTTCACTTAAATCCAAGGAGATCTGAGTGTTGACAGGCCCTCAGGAAAATAATTCAACAGACCTATCCTATTGACTACATGCTCTGATCTATTACGTCCCTCTAAAATCTCCTAAGATGCAATTCAGAGTGTATTAAGACACCTGCTTTGCAGGAAATCTCAACCACTACAAAAAATATAGCTACATTCATAAGGCTGAGTTTAAAACATCTGAGTACAGCAATGTCAAGTCAGTAAGTGTCAGCTATGTAGTTTGCTATTACAAATGTAATAGAAGTAGGAGCTGTGGCAGGTCAATCATTCCCTGCCAGCAAAAGCCCAATTCTCCCTCATCACACCTGGCACTTGTGTCAAATTTCCCACCTGAAGGTCTTTGATGAAAGATGCTGCCTGGAAAGACAACAATATCTTTTCTAGTATTTCTCTTTTCTGCTATCCCAGTCCTAGAAAAGAGTTAAAATCTTTTACAGTTTAAATGCTTGCTTTTTTATCTGCTCCTTGGCCACAGGGAAAATTTGTCACCCTTCTCACTGCAAAACTGATGTCTTATTAAACCCTTTGCTACCATAATCATGTTCAAAGTTACATAAGCCCAAATCACTCAGTCCTTCCTAGTAGATCATATTTTCTGGACCTCAACTCATTGTCTCACAAACAACCACACTAAAAGCCATGAATCCAGACCTTCACAGAGAAAGGCACAAGTAATTGGACTTTCCTTCAACTATAATATCATCAGATATAAAAAAATGCTTTCCTTCTCTCTTACAGACAAATTTTGTTTCAGTAGAAATTCATAATTTTTGTTCTTTTTTCTTCATTTTTTCTGTAACAGGATAATGCAGGCAACTCATTCCTGCTGCAAATGACTCCACAGCCTGTATCATCCAGACAGAAGGCATGTACAGATATTTAGCCTTGCCCAAATATATGTGTTTACACTTGTTGCTTTGCATCAACAGTAGTATTGGCATCATCACAAACTTGCCAAGACACTTTTTGTTTCTGAATTCTAGCCTGCAGGACTTCTTCAACCTTCCATGCTATGCACAAAGGTAAAAAGACCACAATGCGTGGTCATGCGGGATTTCAGAGTTTCCGTTAATAACAGACCAAGAGTGATCCTTACAAAGACTTGTTTTGACAGAAATCCTTTGAAACAGCTTTGAGTGTCATTTTGCAAATAGAGTTTTGCTTTTTGTCTTGTGCTTTGATTTAGATCAATTGTAAGGAACCGTCAAAAGCCTTACTGTGTTAATGATATACATCTATGACAATTAACATGACTCTAAGTGCCATTCCTCTAACCAAATAATTGGCTACCTGATTATGGAACAGACAATCAGGGAGAAAAATATCTGAGTCCAAACTATTAGTTAAATTAACAGTCTGAAATTAAAATATTCTTCTTGCACAACTGAAGAGAAACAAATTTTAAGAAGAAAAAAATTACTTCCAATAATTTGTACACTCTTTTAGTACCAAGTATTACTGTGTTCTCTGCAATTTTGAGGAATCAGAAAAGTGCTGATGACATCACCACAAGAAGGGAAATGCAAAAGAAACACTCAAAATGTACATGAAAGTGTACAGAACAGATTTAAAAAGAACATGAGGGTTTCTAATTGAGCATGTTCCAACAAATGTAGGACAAGTTCATGGTAATAGGAGGTTGGCAGGAGGGAAAAGAGAGGTGAGCAAACAGTTTAAAGGCTGTACATCAAAGAAAAGCAGAATACACCACCACAGTATGAATAGACAATGCCTCACAGGAATGCTTATTTTTCTGTATGTACCTAAGACAGAGAATAAATACATGCAGAATAGAACAATAAGCATTTCAATGCTAAAAACAAAAAGAAAAAAGAGTAAAAGCATAACATAACTTGTAACAGTCTAAGGACCTGATCAGTCAGTACAGTAGCAAAGCAAAAATCATTAAAAAAATTTGCTAAAAGTGCAAACAAAAAATTATATTTAAAATACAATTAACACACATTTGGGTACTGCTTTCATTTTCTGTTTTGATGAAAAGTAAGAAAACATGAGGCAAGAACTAATTGCGTGTTCTTTTTAGGCAAATCCCAAAGCCATTATCAGTTCTTGTTGAATTTAATCTTCATCAGCCTTTAAAAGAGTGGGTGAGAATATTGTGTTTCCCATCCACATACCTGTCCAGCAGCACAGGAAATCAATGGGCACACTTAGCCATTATGTACATACAGTATCTCCTATAGTAACAGAATAAAGAATAAAGAGTAGGCAAAGTCTTGACTACATTTTGACTGCAACAGCAGAGCTTCATCAGTGAGCAGCAAGAGTCCCATCATCTTTTTTTCCAGGAACCCACAGTCTTCCCCTTCCATCCTCTGCTCAATGTAAACCATACTACTTTAATGACAGTGTGGATCTTAATAGTCCTTTGGACATTGACCTGTAATTTTTGCAAGAAAGTCGTTGCAGTTCTCTGGAGCTATATGAATAATTGACAGCAACTAACTACTGCTACACCTGCCCAAAAACTGAAGACAATGATCTATCACCAGAAGTGGAAAATTACTGAAGGCTATACTTCAGCCAAGCTCTCCAAAAGGATGTGTTCTGTATTTCTTTCTGTTGTGTTTTTTGGTTTGTGAAATATATATATATTAAATGGTACTTTCTGCAGCAAAAAAAAATTCATCAGTTTTCAGAGATTTTCAGAGGTACAAGCAGCAGCTAGGGTGCCAATATCAATATGTTACTGCTCATAATTCCTGCATTTTACCATCAGCACAGTTCAGAGTTTGGAAAGATGCTTCTTTTTTTAGGTCATAGGTTGGACTTGATGATCTCAAAGGTCTTTTCCAACCTAGTTCATTCTGTGATTCTGTGATTCTCTGATTCTGATTTTACTTATGAGGAGTGCTACAGCATCTCACATTCATTCTCACAATCCCTTTCTAGACGTGGGCATTTTTTCAACAGGTGATGAAGTGCAGCCTCTTACCGGCAAGAACTCTTCCTCTATGTTTGCCTATTCTAATGCAAGGAAATGCTATCTACAATTCTCTCTTGCCACAACATGATGCAAGTCATACTTGTTTAGAGCAAGAGCTGAGTTGTGGTTAGGAAAAACAATCCAACACTGTGCTGAAAGAATAAACCAGCATCTATAGGTGGTCAAAATTCCAATTTCCTGAGCCTCTTGCCTTTCTTGTCAACTCCTGACCAGACAGATCTTATAAGCACAGGTACGGCTGGCATGCCATTCAGGGTAACTGAAGCTTGTGATTGAAGAATTCCAAGTTTTCTTTGTAATTTAGATGCAAAAAATATGTGTTATCGCCACAAATACAATAGAAGAAAAATACGAGACTCTCCCGAACTATTTTCCATACATTAATTTTGAGAGATGCTTGCAATCGTCTGGTTCTAAAGATTAACAAAAGATAGATACAAGGTTATTTTAATTGCTAGGAATGGAGAAAAAAGCCCTTTGATTTCTTTGAGGGTTGGGTGCTGTTTTTTCTTTTTTTTTCTTAAGCAAAATTTCTGCGTTGGTGTAAGGCAGATTTTCCAGGCTTCAACAAACCAGATGGCCATCCAAAAATGCGATATGAAATTTTTATAGGAAGCTAAGAGCTGAACCCATCTAAGGGAGAGATTTTTCAGAGATTCCAAACTTTTAAAAATAAATATTACTGCAAGATCTTATGTATCTACATTTGAACTGCAATGAGTCAATAAATAACCACAGTGATAATTACCTAAATTCTATATTTAGAAGGAACAGAACACATGCAATAAACAATAGCACATTGTGATATTAATGAAGCACTTGCTTCCTCTAAATGTAGAAATTCAGCAATTATCACCAGAATTGGCATGTATAAAGGTGCCGGTGACAATTTTAAAAAGGCATATTGCTTATATGATAGACCAGAATGCATGCTTTGGACCCAGTGCATTTTGTTATGAAGGATTCAGTGACACAGTCCCACACTGAGCCAAGCTTATGCTCAGCACAGCATCAGCTCTGGTGGAGAGGAAGAGGTGATTGCAAGCCTTCCTTCTGCTTGCCCCAACTTTGAGTTGGCCAGAGGCCAGCTCAGCCATCAGCACAAATTAGAACTGCTATAAAGTTGTTCTACTTTACACCAGCAGGTTTGGACCCCTGAGGAGTGCACCGCTCAGGCATCAGAGCATGTATTGAACTGCAGACCTTTCCCATCAAACCACTGTCAGACTCCTTTCCTGCTAAAAGGTGTCTCCTTTTGCTCTCAGACATTTCCCCCACACATTTAAAGCCTGTCAGAAAAGCTGGCACACCAAGCTGAAACGTCTCTCAGTCACAGGACTTGCCCTCTTGAGCTTTAGGGTCACTCTTAGTAATTCTTATTT
Organism: Struthidea cinerea; assembly: GCA_013397865.1. Classification (NCBI taxonomy): domain Eukaryota; kingdom Metazoa; phylum Chordata; class Aves; order Passeriformes; family Corcoracidae; genus Struthidea; species Struthidea cinerea. The sequence goes on from VZTI01002794.1 coordinate 61,369, forward strand.
GTGGCCAAAGATTTGGCCTGAAGACCTGCTGTCAAAGAAATACTTCCAGGCAGCTTGCTTTTTCAGACCTGCATCCCTGGCCCCATGTGCACACAGAGATAAGCTGCTCTGATGCCTGCACACTGCACCATGCCTCTCCAGCCCACCTTTTTGTCCTTAACTCTATCCATCTTTTTTCCTGGGTTAAAAATATCCGGCTTCCATTTTTTCTTAGACTTCTTCATGCAGTCTGGTTTCCTACAATCCTATTTTAATTCTGTCACAGAAAGAAAGTGAAGGTAGCAGAACATAGGAAAGTGATTATTTATCACCTGGCTGACTGCAGGGTTTGCGTTTTGGCTTTCCACCCTATTACACACCAAGAAAAGTCAGCCACAGGGCAGAGATCTCAGTCAGTGGATGAATTCTTCTCTAATTCTCTGAGAAATGAAGGCTTCATACTCACGCCTCTCCTTCACATTATACTTGCTTTGCAGAAAGCACTGCTGAACTGCTAGGAAAAATGTCTTTACTGGGCACTACCTGGCCAAGGAATCTGCAGCACAGACTGCAGTGATCAGAAAGCTCTCCTTGTGTTTCTGAACTTGGCGTAGATTATATAAGAAAATTCATTACTGAAAGGGAAGAATAGTCATGTTTCCAGACTACAGAATTCGGTTGTTTGGTTCATTCACCAGCATTCCAAATGTGTATATTATACAATACAGGTCTAAGTGGTTACTGTGACTCTGCTCCTGTCATGCTTCCTGAAAGATGAGCAACTGCCCCAGCACTCCTGCTGGAGCTCTGCACCCCCCTGCACTCACTCAGATGTGTGAAGTAACTGCATGTGGTCCTGATGGAGAGCACCAGAAGTCGGTCATGCTCCTTCACACTCCATCTCTGCCTCAGGAAGTATCTCCAGAAACTGACTCACATTGCTTCAGGGACCCATTCGCAGACAGATGCTCCCAGTCTCAGGGAGATGACAGCCATCACACATTGCCAGGATGGGAAGACAATTGCAATACTTTGGAGCATCATAGCAATGAACGTACACAAGATCACATGGGGAAGATAACACGCAAGGAAGAATTCATACACCAGCCATGTCAAAAAAGGAGATGACTAAAAGGACTGCAGCTCATGCTTTCCTTTTCTGAGAGGTAATGCTTGCAGAGGACACAAGGTGCAGAAAGCTCCCCATAGGAATCTAGAGAGTGTCATGGTTTAACCCCAGCCAGCAACCAAGTCCCACACAGCTGCACGTTCACTCTTTCACCAGCAGGATCAGGGACAAAAATTGGAAGGGTAAAAGCCAGAAAACTCATGGATTGAGATAAAGACCATTCAATAGGGAAAACAAAACCCACATACACAAACAAAGTAAAACCAGGAATTAATTCACTGCACTTCTAGGAGAAGGTAGGTGTTCAGCCATCTCCTGGAGAGCAGGGCCCCATCATATGTAATGGTTACTTGGGAAGACGAACACCATCACTCCAAACGTCCTCCCCAGTTCTTTCTTCCTAACCTCACTTTATATACTGAGCATGATGCCACATGATCTGGAATATCCCTTTGGTCAGCTGGGGTCACCTGATGAGACAGATTAGCCATGTCTCATCCCAGCCTACCAGGCACTCCCAACCTCCTAAGCAGTGTGGCAAGTGTATGAGAAGCAGAAAAGGCCTTGGTTCTGTGCAAGTCCTGATCAGCAATGACAGAAACATCTCTATATTATTAACCCTGTGTTCAGCATGAATCCAAAACACAGCCCCCATACCAGCCACTGGGAAGAAAATTAACCCTACCCCAGCAGAAACCAGTACAAGAGACAGCCTAACCTGATTTTTAAGAGGAGTAATTGCACTTTTTCTACAGAAACTTGCAGAGATGATAGCATGCATGACTACATTTACGTCACTGACACTCTAGATACACTGATCTAAAGGTCTGTTGACATAAACTGCTTACAACTAATCCCATAGAATTAGAGCTCAGAAGCTTGCAAGGTCAGTAACCTGATTTATTTGGCAGTTGTGCTGACTCTTACGTCTCTACTACCACCATATAATGTCCCCCTCCACAAAGGGCCAAAGACATGACAATGAAAAAATTGCCACAAGAACCATAGAATCATTAAGATGGAAAAGTGTTCCAAAATCATCTAGTCCAACCTTCGACCAAATACCACCATGCCCTCTGAACCATATCATAAAGTGCCATGTCTATTCACCAGGGATGGTGACTCTCCCTGGGGACTCTGTTTCAATGCTGACCTTTCTGTGTAGAAATTATTCCTGATATCCAACCTCAACCTCTTGCAACTTGTCCTATCGCTTGTTGCCCAGGAAAAGAGATTGAACCCCACTTTGCCACAACCTCCTTTAAGGTAGTTGTAGAGAGCAATAAGGTCTCCTCTGAGCCTTCTTTTCTCCAGGTTAAAAAACCCTATCTGAAAGGACAGGAGAGACAATACCTCTCAGCCACCTGCATGTCTTTCTGACTTGGAAAAAGTAGTTGAAGTTCACAAACACTGAGCTGGGAGCTCTTATCACAGCAACCAGAAACGGACTGCTCCTCTCACGCTAGGATGAGTCTCTCCATCTGTTTCTAAATAAAACCTGCTTTCTCTCTTCCCATCAGTTATGTGAACTCTTGAAAGTCATGTACTGTGTGATATCTTGGTCAAATAACCTAATGAACACAGGAATTACTGTGTCTAAGAAGATATATACTTCCCCTGTGCCTATCTATGCTGGGCTGTAATGACAAAATACCTGCTGCAGGGACACGTATCCCAACTGTGAGCATTTTGGGATATACCGAATATGGATAGGGACCACTAAGCAAGTGTGCAATCCAACTGCTCCACTCTGCTCTTCTCAAGATGCTCTTTGCTCACGCAAGCTCTTGTTGTGTTTTCCACTTAGCAGCCCGATGACTGTCTACAAAAACATGTAGTTATAAATGAGCACACCAACTGGTTCTCAACACGGAACAGAACAATCCGGTGGTGGAAGGCACTGGGAAATTCCCTGTTCTGCACTTTTTGTTCCAAGGCTGCTAATGTATTTTCCATGAGAATTTCTTCTGCAACTGAAAAAAAGTACGTTAGACAAACAAATTATTTATTATTAGAATGAAAGGCAGATAGGGGAGCTTAAAAGAGCTTTAAACAGAGACTTATTCTGTAGGAAATATATTTTTTAAATGCAGAAATATGTTTCTAAAATAGTCATTTTTGATAAGAACTGACACTTCAAGGCCTCACAGTCAAAATCTTCTGAACTGCTATTCAGATTAGCTGAACCACAATCTGCAGCATTGTTATGTGCCTCTACAAAGCTGTAGAATCAAATCTCTATTACTGGCTATGAGACTAAAACATCTTAAGGATTTGTCTCACAATCAAACCCACTGTCCCTATGAAAATGGAGCCATACACCTAGGTGGAGCCAAAATTCAAATGGACACCACACCTCCTAACATGCTAGGCTACATTTAGCGTGCAATCTGCCATGAGCTTGTTGATGTTGCCCCTGTGAGGTAATCTAGTGGATGGATGGACACAAAGATGAGGTACCTACCTCTGGAGCAAAGTCCTGAAGCGGACCTCCAAGGATTGTCTAACTGTTGTCCAGCGCCCTACCTCTGAAAATGAAGCACAGAATGCAAGCAGGAAAAAAAAAGGAGAGTTGATGAAATAAAAGGAGTAATTATACAGCTGAAATGAAACAGAGGAGGAGGGGAGGAAATGGAGAGGAACACATGCATAAAAGGAGAAGTGCTCAGAACTAATTCTGCAGTTAAAATACTACCATTCCATGTGTTTTTCAAAACAGCTCTCTTGTAACAGATAATCCATGACATTTGTCTCTTAATCCTCTCAGCATGCCTAAGCAGCACCACAGTCTATTGATGGAATTGCTGCAGCATTGACCATAATTACAATATCAACATCCTGCTACCTACAGCAGCCATAACCTCTGTGAAATAAAGTCCACGCACATAATAACATGCACAGGAGAATTACATGTTAAACAGCAACGGCTCTGTAAACATGCTATGTGTTTACACACAGCTTTTAAACACATATCTTGTCTTCAAGGAGTGCATAACTGAGGGCTACAAAACATGGTTTAGCCTTTTCTCAGTATTTGTGATGTAGTTTTTTCCTCTGGCTATTTTCCTAAGGCACAATCTGTTTTTAGGTTATGCAAACAACAACAGTTTTTGCCTTTTCGTTCAAGGGAAGCAAGGCTTATCATGGCTGGAAAGGCACCTGAAGTGACCATCATTGGGCCCATCTCTTCTTCAGTGGCATTGTGGTTTTGCTGCAGGGCCAGCCAAATGAAATATTTGGGTTAATAAATACAGCCCTATGTAACACTCATTCTGAACATGCGACTTAGGAGTGAAAATAAAAGGAGTGTACACTGCCCATAATTGATATTCTTGTGCTCACTCTGCTGTTCCCCAACCACGTATCCTTCTGCAGCAATCTTGTCTTGTAGTCGTTTATCATGCAGATTCAGCAAACATATACATAGCTGAAGTCTTGTGCAAAATTTGATTTATGTTCACCAAATTCAGTTTTAATGAAAACTTTCCCAAAATATCTAGTGTGTTTTGAATTTCCAAGAGAAGTTTCCAAGAGAAAAAAGAAAAAAAAAGCCCCTTACTCCTTTGGAATGTCACAACTGCTATGCTTTCCTCCAAATTTGGACAGTAGAGCTTACAGCATCAGCTTACACTAGTGTATGAAAAAGGCTACCTGTATCTTTAGCACAGCTACAGCCTCAGAAAAATCTCTTCATCTTTCCAGCTGCAGGTCAGGCAAGCAGGTTTTAAGGGTGAAAGGATAAGAGAGGTACAATTAAAGAGTCAATGGCTAGTATCTCAAACTGCTGTCTTGCAGGGTGAGTAACCTGCCAAGGACTGGAGAAGCTAGTTACTTGCCATTGCCTAAGGTCAAAAAAAAAAAAATCACACTGTATTTAAAATTTTGATTAAATAATGTAGCAACTGCTGAACAGCAGCTCTTTTCTGCTGTGTTACAATGCTCATGGTCACAACAGCCATGGATAGTACATTGAGGTCCAGTCAGGATCTTGCTTTCTTGATATTACGTGAGCTTAAGACCTTGCTTTCTCCCCAAGGAGTCAAAATATAGATGAAGACTAAAGTTAATGAGATTTTTTTTCCCCGCCAAAGCTAGTTTATCCATGGCAAAAATCCCTTCTTTTCCTTCTGATTATGTTTCTTATGTAGAGTATCACTATTTTTTGGGCGGGCGGCGGGCAAGGAAGGAAGGGTATAGAAAAAAACCACAAACAGTAATTCCACAGGTTCCATAAAATTCAGGTTGGTTATGCCATCCTCCAGGCAGCACAGCTGTCTGTTCTGAAAAGGAAGAATCTTCTCTCTCCCTCTCTGCTCTGTCCTATTATCACTGCCCCACCCCTCTTTTATCTGACCTGAGCCTTTATCTGAGCAGATTCAGCTCACAAAAGTTGCAGAAAGTAATCATTCTGCATTTTTCCAGCCTGATGAGTCTAGCAGGTCCCTGGATTGAGATGCCTCTCAGGGGGAGGGTGGTAACACAAAGCTCCTGAACAGGGGACTTGAGGATTTCTTTCAACAGCAGTATTCAAGATGAGCACCATCTCTCATTGTCACACACCCACCCATCCCCAAAAAAAGAATTTCAAGATTTTATTTTTTGGTCAGTAATATTTGCTCAGAAGGACAATTTCTTTCCAGAAGCTATCAAGAGGACTGTGTCCTCACCCACAAAAGGGAGGGAAGTGAACCTATCCAAGCTACCCAAGTCCTTTCACTAACAACTTTGTTAAAACTTGGAGCACCTTGGCTGACTTCTGAAGCCCCAGGAGTTCACTGGCTATCAAACACATTGTGCTGGGTAAGATCAGGGAGCAGCATGTACCCCCGGTCCTCACCACGTAACTACTGTAAGGGTGTCACACAATACACTGCGGACAACACCTTGGATCAGAAAACAAAATCCTCTTCAGCTGCTAAGACAGACTCAGATGTCAGGCTAAGGAATTGCATGGTAAACTCATCTCATGGAAGAGGAAGTCTGGCTTCTCTTACAGCTTCCCTGCAACCATATGCAGGTTTGCCCATTGCCCTTCACTCAGCAAGGACTAAATTATTCCTAATTAGAAAAATCCCTAGTCATTATATGTTTATCTTCAAACAGCAAACAAAGAAAACAAACCCAGAAGTTAGAAAGGGGCCAGGAAGAGATCCTTCAAAATAATATGACTATTTTTCTCCTATCTATAGTAGAGTTATAGCTGCAACAGAGATAAAAAACAGCAAAAGACTTAGCAATAATTATCACATGTCAGATGTTGACTATGTTTCTTTCAGGAAAAGTGCAACAACTTTGGTTTGCAAAGCACAGAAACAAGTTTTCGCAGAATTAAAATTATGTCCAATATGAATGATGAAGGAGTTAAAGGGAGAAAAAACTAAACTTTCAAGCTGCATTTGAACCATAAATTAGTATTTTAAATATATTTAAAAGAAAAATGAACTTAAATCTAGAAAATCGACAGAATTTTGAAACAGGTGTTTTAGTGGAGAATCAAATACCCAAGAATTGTATACCGTCATTGTACCAAAGGGGATTATCAAAGGATCCATTCCTTTGGAGAAGAGGATGCTTCTCATGCATGGGGAAAACAGCATGCCATCTTTTAGCATCCACTCTAAGGCATGACATGTAGTCATCTACAGCTTTTCCTTCAAAGGCAAGGATGAGACACAAAGAAGCAGAAAAGCACAGGAAAAAATTATTCCATTGGGATAGTTTTTTTCCAGGACTGGCAGGACGACCTTGCCTGAAAGAAACCAGGATTAAAGACAGGAGCAAAATACAGCTTCCTTCTCTCTCAGTCTCTGTATCTTTTATTTTTCGTGTTTCTTCTTACCTGTTGACTTGAATTTCTCATCTCTTTCTTTTTTTCTCTAATTTGTTTACTTGCTTGTTCTGTTAGATGCCTAACAACCCATGTGCTGATATTATGGCATTTAAAACAGACACTTGAGTATTTTTTTAATACCTAGTCTCTTTTCTGATGCACAGAAGTTTTGCATTTGTTTGATGTGTTGGCATTTAGGTTGTTTGTTTTAAAACAAATCACAAATGTTTAATAAATAATACAATTCAAAATAATTTAGCACAGAAAATTAATTGTAAATAAATTTTAGTAATATTAGCTTAGGTAGAAACAAACATTTTGGGGTGGTTTTTTTCATTGTGTAATGCCAGTTTTGTAATTGCAGACAGGTTTTGCCATTGATGTCCTCTCCCCTTCTGCTGTATAGAACACAAAAGCAATATTTAATTTTCTTAGTCCTGGTGATCTAGGCAATACATTAAATATTTGTGATAGCCTGTCAGGGATCAAAGCACTTCACCCTTTTCTTTGCAATCACGAAACAAATGCTTGTATGTACCATGAGCAAGCTGGGACCTGCCAGGTTTGTTCTGAACCATTGTCTGAAGCAGTTACCCAGGTTTCTTGACCCATAAAGCAACTTCTGCCTTCAAGTCCATTAGTTCAGGAAATTTTGAGGATCCACATCCAAGCCCTGCTCACTCAGGATGAAACAAAGGTCCAAACCTACCTTTCTCTAATCAGCTGTTGCTGTTTCATTCTCCAACTAAGCTGTTAAATTGGAATTAGCTCAAATGGTGGGCATCAACAGGCTGTGAATGAGACAAAGAAACAAACTCAAAAACCCACAAAAACTCAAGCAAGCAAGCAGGCAAGCAAACACAAAACCCACCAAAACCCACCAAAACAACAACAAAACCACCTAAAACATTGAAATTCTTTTGGAAAGTATTACCATCTGAACCCAGTTTAAATATTTCAGTTTCTTGACCAAATACTAAAAGAAGTGTGGGAAAAAAAAAAAAAAGGGTTTCTGAAAGACAGATTTTCACCAGCACCATGAAGAATAAAACAGAAAAAATTTACTCAGTTTGTCTTAGTTTAATTTAAGTTATTTTTTTATTTTAAAGTAATTCCAAACCAGGACTCTATCTAGTCTTTTATCCAGCCTATTTTCTCTATGGGTAAGGATTAGTTATAGCATTCAGATTAAACTTCAGAGGTAGCATGAAATGTCTTTCTATGCAGAAGCCTTCATTAAAATAAGGAAGCTATGCCAGCAGTTAAATTGTGTCTTCAGTGCTTTTGAGTCAGATCTTTTGCTGAAGGCCCTATTCTATTTTCATTCAGGAAAGCCAGAAAGTTACATGGAAAATGAGAAGTGATTGCAACACCCAGAAACCCACGTGCTGTTTACTTTCAAAGAGACTCAAATGCATCATGCCTGGACTACTTTTGAAAGTGGAAGCAGGTCGTTCAGATCCTGACTCTCAGATGAATTTAAGAAAATATACATGTTTAAATATTTTGGCTGTCAGTGCCTCTGAGCCTCTCTCCACTGCTACAATGTGCATCCAGCTCATGATGCTAAAATTGCAGTAGTACTACAGAGCTGGGAAAATCACATGTGGGGCTGAGATCTTAATCTTCTCCTGATTTACCTCAGTTTTATACAGGGAAGCATGTGTTACTCTGGACATGGTTTCTATATTTTTGTTATACAAAAGCAAAAAAACTATTCCACATTAAGATGAAAAAATTAAACAAAAAAACCTGACACATTTGAATTGCAGACACAGGGAGATCAAAATATCTTTCTGGTGCTAGTGATTACCAGCTTTGTCCTTCATATGGTCCTCCTCTCCTCTTTTGTCTCTCTTTTTTTTTTTATAAAATAGTAATAGTAACAGTCCATCACCTGTACTGACAAGACTGGTTTACTCTCCTTCCCCTAGGAAACTACTTTCCCACGGGTTGTCCTTCTGCTGGGGTGACAGCAGAAATGAAGCACCTAAAGGGCTTATCTCTGTCCCAGTTAGACCCATGCAACTCCCTAGGACAGCATAATTAACTCTGTCCCATTAAAGCATTGCAGCAGCCTGTCAACCCTGGTACTTGATAGATCTGTCCTAGTCACTCACAGCACTGTCCATTCTGTTTTGAAGCACAATTACAGTAAAGCCTGCAAATAATATCATTGAAATCAATGACTACTGAAGAGCAAACTGTACGTTTTAAACTTAAAATCAAAATGCCAGTGATACTCATTACTTAAAGGTAGAAGCTGCAACTTTCCAGCAGGATGGTATTTGTTTGTCTCCAAGTTTCTATCTGCAATATCATGCAGGAGATAAGGGATAGGGGGAATACTGTAGTAAAAGATTTCTCTTAAAAGTCATTTGACCAAAAAACTCTGACTTATCTCAATTTGTAATATAACATACTAAGAGCCTGACTGTGCTGCAATATTTTCTGACTAGCAGGCAATGTTATACAAAACACAACATTGTGCTAAACCAATTTTAAGGTGAAAACTCCAACAATTATCCTGCTCCCTACACTTAATTTTACAAATTAACCTTTTAAAATTTTGCTATTTCTAAAGGACATGGAGCAAAACTAAAAACTTGGAAATGCATTTGGTTTTGAATATGAAATGTAACCTGTTTAACAACAGCCAGTCTTTCAGTTTTGGGATTCAAGATCTGCACAGATTGTAGTGTCACCTCCCCGCATTCCCCACTGTGAACCTCAAGTTCATGGGAATGACCGATACTAATGATCCTTGAACTGTTTCCCACAGCCAAATGACAGTTGCAATTCTTTAGCCCCAGCTCTCCTCCTTAGAGATGATTCAGCGGTAAATTTATGGCACTTCCTCTGAAGTGTCCCTTGCTGGTTTGGACATTTATCACCCAACCTTAGCATCAGAAGATGCATTTTCCTCATAACTCCTAGTCAAGTGCTTCACAAGACCATGGGTAGTCAGAAAAGGCAGGTCTGGGTATACTCTGGGAGATGACCAAGGCATTTATCTTTCTTCAGTGGAAGAGGAATAATGGATCTTTATGAAAAACATAGAGGACCTGTGTCTAAAACAATGGTTTCAAAGAAGCTTTGGGCATTTCTAAGCAAAGATACTCTGCTGAATCTATTTCAGGTTTGAGACTTCTATACTGCCCACCTTAGAACTCATAAGAAATATCTATATCAAAGAGTATCTGCTGGCATGGAACAAGTAAAGTGTTGTACAAGCTAAACAGGAATTATTCAGGTGTCATTACTCAAATTTATGGCAGTTAATCAACATATCTACAAGTAAATCCATGGTAGATTTAACATTTTCTATTATTTTCCTTTTCACTCTATTATAAAGCAAATAACACTAAGAACTTGGTCTTTCCACCCGTAAAAATGGTCCTTAAAGCCAGGACATATTTCTGAGTTTATCACACAAATTTATTACAGCCCATGTGAAAAACAAATATACACCAGAAAAGCAATAATCCCTCCAGAAAGAAGACTTCAATACCTAGCAAGTGAAATGGAGCTCCCCCGTCTAGCCATAGCTGAAAGTAAAATCAGTGTGAAATTCTGACCAGAAAGGCACTACACAGAACCCTAATATTGTTCTGATTGTGGCTTGCTCTTGCAAACTACGGTGATGTTTGGCTACTGCAGGTTTTTGCTTGGGTAGAGAGAAAGGCTCTGATAGGAGAAATGGATTCCAGATTAAGATGTGGATTTCAAACCTCTTCTTTTTCCTCCCCAATCTCAGCTTTTCCAAGCAGTATTTTATTTTTAAATGAGGGCAAAACCCAGTGTCTTTAACTTCATAACTTTTTGCTCAGAAACTCTAGCAGTGCGTGATAGTCTGGTTAAGAACTGTTTATCCTGCAGCCATGCCAGCAAAGCAGTGCACCCTTGATCTTTCCATATGAGCTGTTACACAGAGAGCAGGTTTCACAGCAGGTTCCATGGCACAAAAGACATCACGATGCAGAAATAATGCTCCAAACAGCCAGACACATTCTCACTTCTACAAATGTCTGAGCAAACATCCGCATCTGGTATTCTAATTTTTTTGTTGTTGTTGTTTGAAAGAATGTAAAATTATGAGTATTAGCTCTTGTACTTTGCCATTTAGAAGTGATTCCAGTGTCTCAAAGAAAGAGTTCTTGCTTTGGATCTGGCTGGAATTTGATCACTGTATCAGGAGCACATCTTCAGCATGTTCTGTGCAGAATACATTTGAAATGCAAGGGCTATTTTTTCATCACAATAGAAACAGCTAAGTATAAGCTTTTCAAAGATGGCTATCAATAAAACAGCATGTTTTTCAAAGTTCTGTGTAGCTGCATATTCAAACACCATTTTAAATTATACCAAGAAAAATTATTTTCATCCATTTTGAAATATCACCAAAATTCTCATTCAAAGTGTTCCTATTCCATCTGGGTAGTCAAAATGAGACAAGTAAATCCTGAGCAAACAAATCAGACTTTTGCACCTCACTCTGTAAAGACAAATATTAAAATTGCAAACAGTAGATAAATAGAAACATTCTAAAATGCAAATTAATTTTTACCAGCAATGTAAGGCCAAGACAGTAAAGCGATCTCATTAAGAAGCTTTATGGAGGCCATAGATTTAATTATCAGGGGCAGTTGTACAGCTTGTTCTGACCTTCTAGCAGCATTTTTGGTTTGCACAGATGGGCCATAGCGCTGTCTCTTTCCTTCATCTATCTTTTCTGTTCCCCAGAACAGGCACATTACTGAAGTCTGTAAGTATTCTGCTCAGCAAAGCTCTCACCCTTGCTTGTCAGTCTTGAATGCAGCAAGCTTTCTGCTGGCAGTAGAGGTGGAGAAAATGTTCAAGTCTTTGAAAATCTTGTAAGTTTCATTCCTTAATAATTATTATTCTGCAATTGGCAAAGATTAAATGCAGCCTGTTCTCCCTGCTCATTTTCTGCTAGCAGCAGTAAGTCTCCTACATTCTTAAACCATGTCTTATGGACATACAGGGTGGAAGACAAAGACAAATCTTACACAGTTGGATTAATAAATAAGGGGTTTCTACTGTTTAACCAAGGGTGTATAACTTTTCACTCACCATGAAATAATGAAGTTTGGGTGCTGGTAAAGGACATATACCATACTTGGCCGTGTTAGTTGCACAAAGAGGGGCAAGGACTTGTGAAAAATTGGACTTGTTTCCCTGAGAGGAAAAATGAAACTGTCCACAGAACACATAGGGGCACAAAACAAAAACAAACCAAAAACAACCAAACAAAAAAACCCCAAACAAACAAACAAAAACCAAACATATCCAAAACAAAACCAAAACAAACAAAAAACCCATCACAAACTGAAAAACAAACAAACAAACAAACAAAAACCAAAAAAACCGAACCAAACCAAACCAACAAAAGCCCCCAACAACAGAGTGTTGCAAATGCCACAAAATAAGGCCCTGGAAATTTCTTCTATATAATTGTTTTTTGACAGAAATAAATTAATCCTGTTTGCTCTAAGAATGTCATCTGTGCTCCAACCCAAGAGTCCCTGCTCCCACCAGTCTTTGAGTAATCAGTTTTCTGCTACCTGTATTTCTGTTCTCTCACCAAGTAAATACATTTAAATTGTCTGTTGGACTTCAATCCTTGTAATGCTTCCCTTTCAAATTTTGGGCATGTCAGCACTGTCAGAAAATATTTTCCATTCTACACCTCTGCCAAAAAAGAAAAAAAAAAGAGAGAAAATATCCTAGGTGTTGTACCATCTTCAGAACTTTGTTCTTGGAGAAAAAATCTTGGATCACCAACACATATATGAAGAATGAAAACTCCTGCATAGAGTTCCTTATTGGTCATAAAGAACAAGGAGAGTAGAAAGCACAACTTTCCTCTGCAAGAGTATGTAAGTGGATAAACAAATATCTGACCTGACCATTTCTGATGTATTAAAAAAATTTGTGAGTGCCTGTAAATATACTGCCAGATAATGAATATATAGGATTCCTCAGATCTTGATTTTATATTTTGTATGTTGTTTAAGAGGATCTGTCTCACATTTGTCTCGACACCTTCCTTCATCTTTTCTGATCCATTTCTCAGCAAAGGTTAAAAGAAAGAGCTTCTGCCTGGGTTCATGGCTTCTGACCCCACCACTCAGAAAGTAAGGGTGTCATTTAAGGTAATAATTTTCCCACAGAACCCAGTTGTGAACACTAGACTTGCTTTTAACAAATTTAACTTTTAAAAACAATTTTCTTGACATTGATATATCCATGTACTTAAGCGACAGTGAAAATATTTCCTTATTTCCCAGCACTGATGTTTAATTTCTCTTTGAGACATCCTAACTACATTTTACTTTTCCTAATGCTGGGTGCCAGCCCTAGATTGCCTAAGTTTCACACAGTGAGGTTGCATTCACTGTGCTAATCTTAAGTTACATACATTTTTTGTCTCTCCATGTGCTTCTAATTGGTTTCCCAAGCGCCCGCAGTAATACAGCTGCTCTATTTGGCAGCTGCCAGTGCCCACAAACCCCTGTGTCTTCCTCTTTGACACTGTTTTAGGTATTGTCGTTTGGCAGTCAAGTGAAAACAATTATAATCAGATGTAAAATATATAAAAAAAAAATCCAAAAAGACAACACAAAGCGTATAGAACTCTTGTGGCTTTGACATTGCAAGAGGAAAGAAGTCTCTTTCTGTGTTACGCGTGCTACCCCAGTCTTGATGAAGAAAACTGACATTTTTCTGTCATCTGGGTGCTATCTTCGTATAAGAAATTACAAGCAAAATAGCCACAACCAGAGGATGAATGACCAAGACACAACTGGTGGTGGAGCAGACAGTGGCAAAGGCAGGGCTGACCACAACACTCCTGGTTTAAAGCTCATCACATGTGCATCCAGGGCTGCCTGGCTTGACTTAGGAGGTTGAGCTCTCTTCCCAAACCCTTCTGTGCATTTTCTGCTTGGATAATGGCCCACTGGAGGTTGTTGTTGTTTTATGGTGGAAAATGTAAATATTCTAAATGACTCAGGTTCTTGGATTAAAAGCCAAAGAGTATGCAAAAGCCAAAGAGTATGCTTTTAAAACATTATCTTTTATGACTAGCAAGGGGATGAACACAGCAAGGTGCTTCACAAGCTGCCTACAAATGAGGACCAGTGAAATGCAGTGTGGGAACCAATTACGGAAAGGGCTGTGTTATTTTTACTGCACATGCGGAGCAGATGGGTCTTCTCTTTGGTGTCTCTGATCCCACCTTGGGAAGGCAGGAAAGTGAAAATGACAGTGCTCATTTTATCTGTCACACAAGAATGAAGAGTGCAGCCAAACCCAGCACTGCCTGAACCTCTGGTTTGAGGACGTCTGGTTGTTTTAAGACTAGTGCCCAAACACCTGAGATATCCTGAGTGTAGAAGTCCTGGGGTCACAGGTGGACTGGGTTGTGAGCACCAGTCTAGATCCAGGCTGGAAATCAAGCTTCACCAGACAGGGCAGTGAAACAAGTGTTGCTCCGGTGTCTCTATCACCACAGTCTTGATTCACCCAGCTAAATATTCTAGTAGGTCTGTAATATGAGTTTCTGGTAGAAAGTGAATTACTATTTGCATGTAGGAAGGGACAGAACAAAGTAATGAGTGAGTTCAATCTCATGTTCAATTTTCATAGAAAATCCTCCAGAACAGGTTAAAAACAATCATGCAGGACAGCAAAATCTTTGCTTAATAAGACAAGGGTGCACAATACACACATGCAATTCTTGTAATGTTTCTACTAATTCAAGTTTATATGAGGGTAGAAAAGAACTTCTACAAAATATGCTGTTGCAATTATCATAAGTTTTCTATTTGACAACTTAATTAAGAGAAGAGTTAGTGTAGGGCATGCAGAATTCATGATGAATCACACATATTCATACAGACTTCATTTTAGTGTTTCAATTATACACATTCCTAACTGATGTACAGCAACATAGCATTTTCTGGTAATAAATGTGATATCTGTTGGAATTGATAACATTAGTTCTGTAATTACTGAGCCATTATTGTCAGGCATCAGGGAAAAAAAGTGGAAGGATGCTCTAGTTATTAAAGTTTAGTATCATCACTGAAGAAAAAAGTATGAGGGGTTTTTACCCACAGACGTAATACTTGGCAGAAGTCAACGAAGGGTTCATATGGATCCAATTAGGAGACAAAGGAGAGAGGAACAATAGCTTAATGACTGGAGAACCAGACTGAGGTTTGGGAAATCTATGTTTGATTCTCATGTCTATCACAGATTTCCTGTGTGGTTTAAGTCAAGTTATTTCATCTCTTCATGCCTCAACTCCTTATCTGAAATAACAATAACGTAATATCCAATAATGCAATACACCCCTCACCCATACTTTTGTCTATCCTTTTCAATTGCAGCAGCTGAACTGTTGGGATTACCTCCTTCTTGTATAAAAGTGTCTTCCAATACTGTGGGGAAGTATCAAATATGCTACCGTAATACGTATAATTGCAAATCTGATTGTCTTTTAAGTCATGGTGGGGGAAAAAAGGCAAATCCTTTCTATGTAGACACTTAGAATTTGACTTTGAGGCCTTGAGAGAACATGAGGCAAATTTCAGGTCAAGAATAATTTCTAAACCAGTGTTCTTGACATACCATTTTGCATCCAGACTTTCCAAGGAAAATTTCCTTTTTCTTTCTCCCAAATATATTAACGAAGGGAATATCATCCCTGACAGAGCTGACAGCAGAGAGTGATGGATGAGTTTAGATGCAAATTCAGCCAAATCCTTTGGTTTTGTTCCCAAAGAAGGGCTACTTTCTCAGCCACAGAAAATAAAAATTTGCAAGAGATGAGAACACCTGGAGATGCCAGGGGTCTCCATATTATGGCAGGTTTTTTTCCTTTTGCAGTAATAGCAGCTCGAAATCAAGTTTAGATGTTTATTTCTCTGGTAACCTATCCAAAGTTATTTATACTATCATAAATACATACACATAAAATAGGTTTCTGCTATAATTGCCTTTGAATGTATTCATAATTACCTCTGCCAGGATTACTGATCAAGAGCCTCACCTGAGAGAACAGCTGGACATGGCTTCTTGTTCAGCTTTCTAAGGAACAATACCTACGTTACCTCCTCTTTGTCAGAGACCAATAATGCACAGAACATCTGACTCCTATTTCCCAAAAAATATCTTTTAGAAATTCATGTTGCCTTGATGAGAGGTTCCGTTTTCATCAAGTAAAGCACTAGGACACAAAATATGTGGAGCAACTCTAGTGGGGCATTTGTACATCACAACAAGAGCAACGAAAAATACATGGCTTGGCACTTCAGTGCACAAAACAGTACTAAGAAAGGGATGAAGAGGAAGATGAAGCCTCTCCCTTTAACCCACAAGTTTACATCATTTTTTAAAATCTACATAGAAGACATGGAAACAAAGGCCATCAAGAAGCAAAAGATTATTTCCTTACCTTTTCCTGAAAGGGTATATAAGCATCAACACAAGAGTTGAGCAAACTCCACCTGATGTGGTAGACCATCGTGCTCAGTCTAGTGCTGTGATGGATATCCACTGCTAAGCTTTTCTCCAGTTTATCATCCCATGTTTGTTACTAGAAATTACTCCAACTGTTCCAACTGAATATCCTTGTTTTTCTTTTTCCCTCTGGAAAATGTTGACTTGTCAAAATGTAGCTGATCCATGGGAACAGTTGATTTTAATGAAGTTTTGTTGAAGCCAAGAAAACTGGAGCTGTGCCATTTTTTAAAATCTTTTATTCAGCAAGGCTTCTAAAATTATCCCATGTGATTTTCTGCCTGTTCACCTGATATACTGCTAAAGAGACCAAGCTCCCTCAAATCCCAGGCCATGGACTAGCCAGACCTGGAAACACAGATACATAAGGTGTTACCTTTGGAGTTTGCCAAGACTTGGGAAAGTTCAGGAAAAAATATTGACAAAAAATAGATTTTTTTTTTTTTAAGCAGAACTGTGGACGTATTTAGGAAGACATTTTGAAAGTTTGTTTTTCGCTTGATTATTTTTTTTCTATTTTTAATTTTTCCACTGAGTGCCTGACAGCAGAGTATATTTCTTTTGCTTAGTTACCATTGCAAAACCATTTCAATTGATCAAAAAAGAGTACAGAAACTGGTGGCTTTCCCCTCAGATTAGATGGGTCTGGGAAAGAAGTGACCTGTGGAGACGCCTTTGTCATTTCCTGTCTGTGGGAAGACCTCCATGGCTACCTGAAACTAGACACATAAAGAACTTCAAGACAGGTACCACTCAGAAAGATAAATCCTATTCATAAACATTAAAAATCCTCTGAATTTAGAAGAGATTAGGCATGCTACCTACTCTAACTGGAAGACATAATCTGTTGCTTGCCTCTCTTCAGACAAGCTTAGTTTGATGCTTTGTACTCAGAATATTACAAAGCAGAATTGGTAACCATGAAAGTTTCTGTCTTCAATTTAGTTTTTTCCTAGTATCTGAAGTTATTTCTCCATTTTCTCGGCTATTTAGTGTACCAAAATGACAGCTATTTTCAAGTTCATCTTGAAGTATGGTTGCCACTTTGTCAAAAGTCTATTTAGTATTTCTTGCTACTTTCCCCTTGTGTTTATTGTCTCACCCTTGTCCTGAAGCTCTTCATGACTTTTCGCCCCTATTCCTATTGGAGCCAGCTACCCTGCAGTTTTCCCTTGCCTGTCTCCACCTTGAAGAAGGTATGTAACTGGGACAAATTTACGGTTTACAAGGTTTCACTTTGAGCTGTGCTGGTTTTACTCACTATTTCTTACTGAATTACTACTCAATGTGGCAAAACCCATTTCTTGAGTGTTGCTTCACCTCTTCCAAGGTTAGGTCTTCCCAGTTTTGGCTACTGCAACGCCAGCTTTGTGCCAGCAGCTGCTCATTTTGGTGCTGGATAGTGGCTGTCAGAGGTTTAAAATTCTTCATTGTTTTCACATCCCCTTTCTATGACATCCATTGCACACAACCTCTTAAGTGTGTGGTGTCTCTCCCCTCTTCCAAATGATTTGTAGGGTGCTGTAATCTACTGGAGAAAAAAATTGGATTCCTGCTTTCATTCTGCCACTTCTGTTTTACATGAAATATTTGTAATAAGATAATTTGTTTCCAGACTTAGGGGGTCTGCAGGCCTTTAGATGTTTGAAAGTATTGCATACTCAAACCTTTTCTATTTTAGATAAGTCATGTTCCAGCTTCCTTAGCCTCACTGGATAGATGTTTCTTTGGGCACAGGAAAAGCTCTCCTTAGCTGTTCTTTATAGTGTGATACAAGGTTTTGCTTTTAAGACAAAAACCACTGCATTAATCAGTTTACAGAGGTGTAAATTGTTAGAACACAATGCCAGCAAGACAATTTTGTTAAACAGCAATCTTAATAGCAAGGGTCCCTGGGGTGGAAATAGGTAATCAAACAAAAACAGGGCTGAAACTTTGAGAAAACAAGGAGCCACTTCCTTCCTGTACATCTGCAGTACAATGAGACCTCGCACAAAGCACTGGTGAAGGAAACTGGCTTCTCTTTCTGTGATCCTGAAACCAGCATTTTTGCCACAAAAGTACACTCATTCTTTAACATGAGAAATGAAGGACAGCAACACCAAGTCTTTGCCTAAATATGCCCACCTCTAACCTGCTCATCCCCAAATTCAACAGTTTTATTGGCAATAACAATGAGATTAAAAGAAAGCAATGGGAATAAAAACCAAATCATTTTTGGAAATCACATCCTCAGAGTACAAAACTTACGCAGCATGCATTTTAGATACAGCAGAATCAAATCATTCTAGTTTTAAAGCGTTGGTATGGAAAGTAATCTCTTGCCTATGCCTATAGAGGAGTATTTCCATAAATCCAAAGCATGAGGAAAGCTGAGAGCATCTCATTTTCCCTCACCAGCTAAAACATGGATGAGACAAAATTTATTGAATAAAAGCTGCTCCTTTTTCCTACTAATTTGCCTCGCTTCTGCCCTCAGATCATCACTGATCCCATTGCATTATCACGATCAAGCAGCACACCAAAATGAAACGATTGAAAGGCAACTCCCAGCAGAACTGGAACAGCCCCTTCATTTTTTATTTTTTACTTTCATATGTGTGAGACAGGGATAGAGAGCAAGAGAGGGCTATTGAACTTTAAACTTCCCGATAAGCTGTATTGTGGGAAAGTGCCATTTTTAGGTTTACATGAAGGACCTACCTCTGAGAATGGCCTTTTAGCCTGTGAAAAAACTAGAAACATCCCAGGAAGTCTTCAAAACATTGCAGCACTGTGAGAATTTGTATAAAAATAAACACTGGATTATTTCAGTACTACTCCCTTGAGAAAATGAGACCAAATTACTCAGAGCTACTAGCATAATCTTGACAGAGGAAGGGAAATTAGCAACTGATGCCAGGGCTTTTTTGTTTCATTTGGGGTTTTTTTCCTGTCTTTTTAGTGTAAAGTAATACTTGGAAGAGGCAGCAAAGGCAGGTTAAGCTTGTGATTTGAAACAGGCTCCAAGCTGAGGCCAAGCCCTGGAGGACAGCAAACCGAGCCAGAAGGAGCGCTTTTAAAAGGTGTAAACTGGAATTCACAGAAACATGAGAGCTTGGAAATCATCCACTGACAGACACAATCCAAAAGCAGAAAAAATCTGGTTTCTAGAGTTCAAGGCATTCTTTAATGCTTTTTGTCAAACATTTTTCTCAGGAGAAATTATGATGTTGAAGACACAAGGAGTGATACAGGGTCCCATGTCACTGCAAAAGCTCTTTGTAAGCCTGGTCAGAAAAGTCCTTCATTTCATGGATAAGTTATTATTCTGTCTTTTCATCAGGAAGGGCTTAGAATCCCACATCGTAATAAACCCACATTTTATTTATCCTGGATTTGTCCTAGAACTGGTAAAAGATGGTAAGAAAACACATGAGATGTGATTTCAGTCAGCTACTGGGGATCACTAAAAATCAAGAGAAAGCTGTGTAAAGCATGGAGCAGGAAGTCCGAAGCAGCACTATCTGAAGCCATAATGCTAAAAATGTGTGTATGAGAAAGGAAGTAGAATGAAGGCATCTCCTCCACAGTTATGAACTGTTTCACACTACTGAGCAAAGTTGAGCAACTCTTTGATGGAAAATGTGTATCAAAACTCTCCAGAGAGGGTTTGTATTGACTCAGAGGAGAGAACAAACTTCCATTGTCCTCAGTTTAGAGCAATGCTCCAAAGCAGAGACTTCATTAATGGTCTGGCATGTGAGATAGGAGCTTCAGACTTTAACTTACTGTCCCTCTCCATACCTTGCATGGCACCAAGCAGATAAGGAAGAGAATATAAGGCAATAGGAAAAAAAGACAAACAAACAGAGAGAAGGTATTATGTCTGCTGTCTTAGCTGACTCTGGATTCAAGAGTCAAAAAGAGTTTTTTAATCTGAGCCAGAAAGCCAGGAATTTTAGCTGGACATGTAACAGTGTAATATGTAACATCATATTTCCCTGGGATGAAACACCGAGAGGAACCTTCAGCAAGCATTGAAATAGGACTGCAGCAGTAGTCACTGCCATATCCCTTTGGCAAAACTCCTGCCAGGCAATCTGAGAGTGAAAGTAAACAGAATTTGGTCCTTTTGCTGTCATGCTGGCCAGCAAAGGAAGATTAAGGCAAGATTATGAACTAAAAGAAAGCAAAGAAGTTGCTTCACAACAGGGAGAAAATCAACACCTTCAGAAGCAGCAGGAAAAAAAAAATATGTTTTTGGCTTCACTGCCCAATCAAGTTAATACAACCCTTCAAAAATCACTATACAACTCTATATCTACAGTGAAAATTCAATATCTGCTGCCATTAACAACATCATTAATAACAAATGTCTGTTTAATTACTGTTGCTAAGATTAAAAAGGTTATTATTCTTGTAACACAAGAAATTTATTAGTTGAAAAGTCTGTTTAATGCCAAATTAACCACCCTTAAAGGCACAGGGTTTATTATTTGATGGTACTTCTGATATTCAGGCATTTGTGTTGCTTGAAGGAGTACTACCCAGCTGGGCTGAAGTTCGTGCTATGACATCGAGAAAGTGCTGTTACATTTGAGATCAGATGAAGCTACAGGACATTTGATAACAGTGACTTTCATTTAGAACTGTTTAAAGTGCACAAGGACAGAATAGGGTTCTCAGAAGCAACTAAATCACTTAGGACCCTTCATCTAAGCTAAGAAAAAAAATAAATTCTTCTGAAAGATGGGTATATCCCCTGCAAAATTTTGGAACTGCTGCCCCATCATCATGAGCTTTTTCTCATCATGTGCTGGAAGGGGCTTGCCACCAACACTATAAACCCTAATGCTGTGCATTATGCAATGTGCACCTTCTGTAACCGAATCCTCAGGACAACACAACACTCCTGTTTGCCTTGTTATTCAAGAGAGGAAAATACAGATAATGCCATAGAGCCTGTATTTATGTATCAGTCTGTCTGATATCCATTTTTTAATGGTAGTAAACTCTTAATGTGTATTCCATCTTTAGAACCAGATGTGGTTGTGCAAACAGGTATAAACAATCCTGTTCTTCTGCAGTTTCAGAAGCAATTGCATCCTTCTAAAGCTTGAAACACTGTACTTCTCTTGGAGTCCAGGGCAAGCAGAAGATCCGGTCTGTGGCACAGACTGACATGGAAAGGTAAATGCATTTCCCACCTCTGAGCTCTATGCATGGTGTTGGAAGGTTATAGAGAAAAATTATTGCAGTTCACAGCAATAGCAAAGAGGGATGTGTTTAACAGGGTAATTCACTCTGAGATCGGGAGTAGCCCTCAGTTTATGTGCCACTCCAACTGGCTCACCTCCACATCATGCATGCCCTGAAATCATAGCAACAAGGCGGGAGGCACACCAAGACAGCAGTAAGAAGTGGAGTTGTCAGAAAAGATACCTGAGTGATCCATATCTCAAAAACAATGCTGAAGGAAGGCTCCCTGCTCAGCCGGTGTCACTAACCAAAGGCTACGCATATGTCTGTTAAATATCTTTTGTATGTTAAAACAGTTGAATAAGCTCTCCAGTGAAATACATTTTTAATGCTGGGTTGATGGATGTTAGAAAATATAAGGGAGTATTGTAAAAGTCAACATTTGTTGAATGCTATATTCGTCTTTGAGGCAAGGGCAGTCAGTGACTTACCCTGTTTCACTCATTTCCTTAGAAAATGCCTACAGTCATGGGTGCAATTGTCACTGATGTGATGGTAACAGGAAACCATGAAGAGTTCTTTAGCTGCTTGATGCAATACTGGGACAACAAATTGGGAATGCGTATCACATTATTAAAATGTCATGGGTATACTAGACCTTAAGGAGACCTCAGAGTCACCAGACCTACTTCTTGGGCACATTTGCTCTATTTTTCTGCTTCTGACAGAGACCTCTACCAATATCAGAAATTCAGTCTCTATGGGTTTTTTTATGTTGTTTGAACCTTTGAACCTTGCCTTGTGTTTTATCACCCCCAACTGATGTCTACGTAGAGATGGTTCTATTTTTCCCGTAATGCTGCATAGGGACCTCCACTACAGTGAAATGTAGACAGTTCCCTCTAAAAACAAAATGCTTGTGATAATAACACATCATTGATTAACACTTACAGCTCAGGGACAGGCCTCCCATGTGACACACTGGATGCTTTTACATAGTGAAAGCAGAATGAGTTGATGTTATGAAGAAGTAGATGTCAGGCAACCTGAGCAGTAATTTGGAAAACCAGTAAGTCTGGCTCCTAAATAGAAATCTATCTGCCTTGCCCTGCATATAGATATTCAAAAGCCTTGTTTTACAGTCACTCTCCAGAAACATATAAAAGCGTCTCCTTCACACTGGGCACTAATATATGAGTACCTACCCCAAAGTCACAAACATGAGCTAAAAGAGCTTTTTATAGGCACTCCTGTTCCATTTCTAGGTCATGCAAGAAGGTACATTAATTCAGTGTCAAAAGTAGTAGTATTGTAGGCCAGTAATTATGTTAATACAGGTAATGATATGTACTTGTATTAGAAAAGTTTTTCACTGTTAATTTTGCAGTCAAGCAATTGTTTTGCTCTGCTTACCTTTGCATATGGATAGCAGATGGATTAAAACACAGCTGTAAGTTTGGTAGGAAAGGAATGATGGGTTACAGAAGGAAGGGTTTGCCTGCACACAGAGGGCTATTTTCTTTCTTCCTCAGTTTTTCAGTGCCTTGCTCCATTTTGTAAGCCTTTAACGGTTAGCTTTGAAATGCCATATTCATTCAGTTATACCTTGTTTATCTGAGAAATTTTATTTCAGAAGCAAGAATTAGACTTGCCAAAGAGCAGTGTGGCAAGCAAAATCACTACAGATTAACTGCTTTCCGAAATAGGTCTGGAACTCCCAATAAGCCTTGAAGAGTCTCTCACTGACCAGAGTTTAAGGAATGCTGATGTGTTTCTTAGTCCCAAGTGAATGAGTAGGTTGTCTAGGCTTCCAGTTTAATCTTTAGTGCTTAAACCTGTATATGATTACTAGACATAAAATCTAACCACATTCTTATTAACATCATCAGTCAACTAACAGCTTGATATATGTGCAAGCATAATATACAGAAGATAATGATAGAAATGAGAAAGAATTATATGTGTATATGATTGCCACATTCTTTTCCTTAAGAGCAGTATGATTACCATACACATCCAGCTATCATACACTCTAGGTTAAATTAAGCCATTATACAAACGCAAACGGTTCAAATTATATCACCCAGGGGTCCTTTCGGCCCATCGCAAGCCAATTACTTCCCTGAAAATTAATACTTTTCTTTTTAAAGGTAAATAGTCTTTTCTAAAATTAATTTTATGAAAAATGGGTCTTGTTTGTTTTTTCAAGGAAATTACATATTTGCAGAGTTCCTCAACTTCTTATGCCATTACAAGTTACATCTGGTTTTTTCCACTGGTGCTGTCCAAGCCAGATTTCAAGGTAAAGCTAATCCAGAGCAAGCCAAGGATCTGACTAAATTCTATAAGCTAAGAAACCGCCAAGCCACAGAAAATATTTAGGCATGAGGCTCCCGCCCACAACTCAGCACAGCAATCCCCAGGAACGCACTGCAATTGCTCTACAACCTTGAAAAGCCCAGAGACAGCTGTTGGTTCCCAGCTGCAGCCTCCGAGGCTGAAGCATGGGTTTCTTGCCATTCCTGTCCAGGCCAGCCCCAGGGCACAAGCCCTTGTTAGGATTTTGGTGTCTCTCCCTTTCCCCTTCACCTGACAGTGGCTGTTTATCACCACCCAGCAGACTTAGGCAGGAGGATGCACAAACTTCCTGGTGTTTGAGGATCTGCAAACACACTCTTCCTTCTTTGCAAAAATAACACAGGTCCACAAGTGCCTCTCCTTGTAAAGTCAAGCACCTGACCAGGCAGCATGATTTTGTCTGTTTGTTTGTTTGTTATTAAGTGAAAGAGTGAGGTGTGTATTTTCACTTTGTAAAAGCTGGGCTAGCAGAAGGGGGTTATCTGCACATGAAGCATCTCACCATACCTCTGGCTCACTTCTTTATTATAATTTTTCTCTCTCCTTGCTCTTTGTGATTTCACTGTCTGC
The DNA here is from genome assembly GCA_013397865.1 of Struthidea cinerea. NCBI lineage: Eukaryota > Metazoa > Chordata > Aves > Passeriformes > Corcoracidae > Struthidea > Struthidea cinerea. The sequence goes on from VZTI01002794.1 coordinate 85,965, forward strand.
AGGATAACTCAAATCCTAAAAGCAAATCTGAGCTAGCTAATCAAAAATCTGGCCCCAAAAGAGCTTTACAGCTGATTTCATGAACACGAAGAAAGTATAGATATTTTATCCCTAGCAAAAAGATATAATATTAACTATATAAATCTTAGTAAAACCTCTGTGTTTATTTGCAAAGAAGGGGCATGAAAACCACCAGTACTGTCGCAGCTGCAGGGCAGTATTCACAGTAAAATCTTACTTTACCCCATTATAAGAATCCCTGGCTAAGTGCAATTGAACATTCACCATGAAAAATGGCCATGTAAGTGAAAGAAAGATTCTTACTTCCATCTCTCCTTGCTACAGCTGTAGCATTTGAACATGTATTCTTCTTATACCTTCTCTTCAAAAAGAAGAAGACATGCAGATAAAGCTGAGAAAAACAATGAAATATTTTACCAGGAAAAAGTCCACACTGAAGTAGCAGGAAGAACCAATTTATTGAATAATCGTGCTTATGGTTCCTAGTCTCAGCCACCCACTCAAGTGACTTGTGTGTTTGTATGCATACAGATGTGAGTATGTCTCTGGGCATATCCAGATATGTTGTATTCTGCCTTCCCATGGAAGATTTAAACATCCCACTAAGACACAATCTCTTTTAGTGTTCCATCATGATTTTGTTCTCTAATACCTTCCCCAGTCCCCTGAAAACATAGCTTGCCTGTCTTTCTAGAGCTGTTTCAAAGCTGAAAGGCTCGTATCAGCTCAGACAGCCAGAAATGGTCATGGCTCATGGTGCCCTCACTCATCCAGACACCACGTGCTGCTCAAGAACCCTCCTGTCCTTCCTGTGTGTCTGCTCTCATGTCACTCTTGAGGGGACTATTCCCATCCTCATCCCATTGCGTTCTTAGTGCTTCATCAACTGTTTCTGAGTCCCTCTGTCGCTGTTTCCCAAAAGAAAAAATTAGCATTTCTTACTGCAGTGGGCTTACTCAGATGGGTTCTGCTGGGACATGCACCTGCAGGGAGAAACCTCTCTGCTCCACAAAACAGCTGAAATTAAAAGTGAGAAAGACTTAACCCTTTTGGAAATTTTATGTCTTGGAGAGCTGCAACTCCTAGAAAATTTCCCTGAAGTGACCATACACTTGATGCATCCTTAAGTTTGGTGAGGCTGTTTCCCTTTCCTGAGTACCTATGTCTTCCCTTCAGGAATCCTTTCCCTTCCTTTTCTTCTCACCTTCCCCAAATGCCTTAGCAGGGCTCTTGTGCCATAGCCTTCTTCCAAACATGAACTGTCAGAGACTGCAATCATTTGTTTTAACATTTCAGAAGATTTTCTGTCTCTGAAATTTTCTACCTATCTAAGAGGAAGATTACAGGGCTAGGACTAGTAATATTTTTTCTACTTTTTAAAATTTTTATAATAAATTGCCAATCAGGATTACAGAACAAAAATAACAGTTGCAAAATCCTACCACTCACATATGTTTTTTATCTCATTTTCACTCACTCGGTCACCTGGTATATGCAGAGTTTTGCCTTGTACCAATAGCCTCCTTGGTGGTTATCAATATAATTTAATTTACAAAGGAAAATTATGTTCTTTGATTCTCCTTCATAATTTAAGCAAATTGCAAACCAGTTATTCATAAACAGGACCATCTTTTATTTGAGAAAGGAAGAATCAAAAGATTTTGCCTTAAAGTGTCAGATCCTTGCTTTGTTAAGACAGATGTCTCCTATTCACTAGGAAAAAACAATAGCAAATCTGAAGGCCATGCAGTCTGAACACAATTTTTCATGCCATTTGTGGAAATACCTGATGAAATAGAGATGAGGGAAAAGCAATTCAAATTTTAGGTGCATTTTAAAAATACGTGCCCCTTTTTTAACATATTCATTTTTCCATGTTCCAAATAGCTAGCTTACATTTCAATAATCTTCTTTAAACTAGCTGTTCTTAACCTTTTTAAAGATTAGTTAAAACAGTGACAATAGTTTAAATTTAAGCCTAAATTTCTGTGAAACACCTTCTGTGTCCATTGCAGTCCAGGCTGGCATGTTGTTTTTTTTTTTTTAATTAAGGAGATTCTAGCAGTCATTTTTGACTGCTGTGGCATCTCTCTGCAAATCCTTTCTTCAGCTCTGTTACACTCAGTTCATTTGTGTCATTGAAATCTTTGCTCTTTAAATATCCTCTTATAAATTTATTATGGCAATGCCTTCATATCTTTAAGCTTAATCTGAAACTTCAATAACAAGCAGGAGATGGAATAAATGAGTAAAAAGATAAAAATTAAAATACCATTCTGTCATTGCCCACATAAACTATTAGGGATACTGACAGGATAGTATTTTAACTTTGTCCTCCTTTGCCTTGCTTTTTTTGCCCCGACTTCACTCTTCCATCTTCAGCTTGTTACCAAAGCTTCTGATTAAGCACAGGAACAGGGTACTGTACACAAGGAGTGACACTAGTTAAGAATCACTGTGCCTCAATGCAGAAGAAAGGATGTTTCATTAATTAGGTATCCAAGTGATTCCCACAGAAGAACACTCTTATTGTCTACATAATGATAAAAACCAGTGTCATTTAACCTTGTCCTTCCACCTGCCCACAATTTACAGTTATATTGTCTGATCAATTTCTATTTCCACAATTCACATTATGATTCTCATGCAAAATCTATTTGCAGACCTCTCACAACAGCCTCCCTAAAGCAAACAGTTCAGAAGTACTTTCACCCTGTAACTAAGAATCTGAATTTTGGTGGATTTTTTAACATGTAGGTATGACTGTTTTCTCTTTCCCTCAGTTAAGGGAGAAGAAAACAAGTCTTTTTTCAAATTTCTTATTTATTGAGTATCCAGGTAACAAACTACTTAAAATCAAGCAAACAAAACTTGATAATTGGCCCCCATCCTCATCTGAGCTGCAGAAGGATGTAACCATGGCAACGTGTAGTTTAAAACAGACCATTTCGTGTACCTTTCAGGATTTAAGCTTGTGAAAGTCTATCCATTCCTAAGTAGAATTATCACTCCAGGAGCAGTTTGTTCTTTATTTTAAATGGTGGTTAAAGCCGGGGGTACAAATAGTCCTGACAACAAGTTCTGGGGTGGAGGGAAGACAAAAATGTTGAAGGTGATATGGATGCACACACAAAAAGTAAAACAAAACAAAAAAACCCCAAAGTTCCTCTCTGCCAAGGAACAAACAGGAACAGACACTGCAAAAGACAGTAATTAAGGGAGAGTTAAGCCCAGCAGGTTGTCAAAAAGCTCACCTGCAAATGCATTTTCTCTTGACTTAAGAAGCCTGGAACAAAGACAGTCATATCTCAGCCCTACAGTCCAGCATCATTTTCCTTGCTGTAGGTAATTCTCACTGTAAATTATGCATATATATCATTAAAGAAATATGTCTCTGGAAAGAAATTTATGGCAAAAGACCCCAAAACAACAGACCCACATTTGTAACATGGTAACCCCATTTTAATCATGGGGATTCAGAATCTAATGAAAGTAAGTAAATTTAATACTTTTTCCCATTACATAAGGTTTTCTAGGTTTCTTCTATCTGTGTAATCCAACCTTCCCTGCGTATTTACAGCTAATACCTCTGTAACATTACTGTGTTAATAGAGTCCTGCATATAATTTTGCTTTCTCCTTGCATTCCAGTAATTAAATTTTATTTTTTAATGTAATTAAGAGTTGGGCTTGAAATCTTTTCTGCTAATGTTGTTTTTTTGTTTTCCTTTTGAAACAGAAACTACAAACATAACAGATTGTAGTTGTCTCTTTACATGAGACAAGTTGCATTGTTTAACCAGAGCTTGATTAATCAGATTAACTGACATGCAATAAGTGGTTGCTCTTCAGAGGTAAAGTGCTGCACAAGGCAATGCTCAGAAATATCTTGACATGTAAATCTAAGGGAGGGATATGTATTCAGATTTCAAAGGAATTAGATTTGAATCAGAATAAAAATATTCTGAGTCAGAATGAAATATATTCCTGCATTCTCACACATAATCCTATTAGCTGCTGCAGCACATGAACATGAAAACATTAATGGAGGCAGCTTTGTTATTGACTGGAGTATGTGACATGGAAAACTACTTTCCAGGCTGTGTAATGCCATAAAATGTAAAGTACACAGGAACACTTTCTTCTAACTGTGCAGTAAACAGGCCTAGTGCTGTTCACTGGTAGTACACACTGCTTCCCCTAGTTTGCAAATTCCATGTCTCCTTTATTTAGTATTTTTTTCTTTTTTTTTTTTTGCAGTTGATGGTACTGTAAGTATCATATGCATCTTTCTAGAAACCATCAGTTTCAAATCAAAAAGAAATTGATGGAAAGACAATTACAATATTTAAAGGTGACCAATAATCAAGTCTGAGTTTTGCTTGGCTAAGATCAGGTTTTAGACCTGCAGGAGTAAGTACTCTTGATATCTGTTCTCTAACTTCAAGGTGCAACCTAAAATAAACCACCCAGTTAGATTATAATTACTGTGCTCCTACCAATCTCACTGCCATCACGATTGCTGCTACTGTTACTACTATTACTAATACTAATTTTTTTTTCAATGAATAAGTAGGATTTTATTAATCAGCAAATAAATATTTCTTGCTATTTAATTTTATCCTCAGAGAATTTTGCATCTTGCACACTTTGATAGAAATATAAGCTCATTAACAGAATATTTTTTAACCAGACCATTATGACTTCATTTTGAATCAAAGCTCATTAAAACAATTATAATCAAATGTTTCATTTTCTTTTTCCCTTGTGAGGAACAGCTGAAAAGGTTATGTTTGTTTTTCTTTATCTGAATCTCTAGGGCTATAGAAACAGACTATACGGATTTGGTTTTGCTCCTTTTTCTTTCTGTTTAAGGGTTTGCTCAGCAGAGCATGGGTGCTGTAACTGGGATCCAAGAAGAGTTGCAGCATGAGTTGCAACCCAGGCCACACTCAGAGAAAATTTTTGGCTTTGTGCCCAAGGATGCTGCTTCACTACCAAAGGTCGAAACAAGGGCCGTCTCTTGATGCCGCATCACTGACAACCGCTTGAGCGTAGACACATTAGGGATGGATTTGCTTTTCCTTGCCTCGCTCCACTTGCAGGAACCTGTGCACTGTGAGGCGGAGGAAAGAGTAAGATGGTGGAACGGGTGAGATGAAGAGCCTCACTCCTATCTTAGATTAGGTAGTTCATCACTCAAGACAAATACGACCAATTAAGAGAAAACGTATGCGCAAAATCTATGTAACAATAAATTTAGAAGTAATAAACCTTACTCTCACAGAGCATTACCTTCATATGGAAACTGGTGATTTTTTTCTTTTGAAATAGCTAACAAGCATACATCATCTGCAAATCAGAAGATCAGCACTTAGCTATAGTCCAGAACCACTTACTTCCTATTAAACATTAATTTTCTTTCAGCAATGAGATTAAAACCTGAAAGTTGAAGAGGGGCTACCAGCTGAAAGCTCCTAGTTTGTTCAGACTTCCCTGTTTCTGTTGAAAATATGAGTTTTTACTACCTTAATATAGCATAATTTCTGTACCAGCTCAGTGTAACCACAGTTTCCATGCAACAAAAAACAGGTAATACAAGGCAGACGATGTGCAAAGCTCTATAATGACAAGAAATCAGTAACAAAAATAAAAAATGAATTTTTTTTAAAGCCAACATTAATGCGCAGCTTTTCTACTAATTGACCTAGAAGTCTATGTCTAATTTTAAGGGAAGAGATAATACAACATATATGGCCATATCTTAAAATGAATAGTAGTTGAGCACTTTATAGAAGCAAACTTCTTTAAGAAGATGTATTTCTGGTAACCATATTCACCAATGGTTAAGGTGATCTCTTGGACTTATGGGTTAAAGCCAACAGTTCTGGAGTGTAAGAAGAGAGACTATTACCCATCTCTTCTATCTCTGCACAAGACAAAGAGGTGACAATCTCAAGGCTCTTTCAGCACCATGAAGGCCTGAGTTGTTCAGCCTGCTCTCCCAGCCCTATTAATTGTTCTTTACTTTTTTCCAATTTATGCATCATTTCCTAGGCAGTGAGGTTTTTCATGACGTCACCGCAATAAATAGGAATGGCTTTCACAAAATATTCTGGGCTAGTATATGAGAGAATCATTTAGTCTAAGTATGGATATGCATATCCACGATTCTGTGTTTTAACTTTTAAATGCTCTATAACCACATTGCTAGCTCAAGCAGGAAGATCACTGTCATTTTCATTTTTTCTTATGTCTTTTTCTTATTTTTCTTTATTATTTTTTTCTTTTTTGTCTCTTTTCTTTTTTGTTCTTTCTTTTTCTTCCTCCTTCTTTCTTTTCTGTCTCTTTTCTTTTTTGTTCTTTCTTTTTCTTCCTCCTTCCTCCTCCAGGCTCTAACAAGATCAAAAAATTTCCAAGCCACGGATAAAGAATTGATTTGCACATGAATGTGCACGGAAATCTTGCACAGTAATGCACATGAGAGCTCTGCTCTTTTTGGAGTGCAACATACCTGTCTGTTTTTCTGCAGACAGATCTTCCATTGATGACAGGTGTGGCTCAGGTGGGCAAGCAATGATATTTTAAAAGACTACACGTAAGAGTTAGATAATGCATCATGTCCAAGAGTCCAGCTAATTCTTTACAATAAACAAGAATAATGGTAAAATGAATAGAGGGGATAGTTGCAGTTACAGTTAATTTCTAAGACTGTTTACAAATGCAGACCTCTAAACCAATGGACATTAGATTTATTTCAGATTTATATTGGTTTAACATTCAGAGTAGAATTGTCAACAGTGTTGTCAATAATCCGTAGTTGATTGCCAGGGATGAGGTACAGAAGAACAGCAGGGTGAGGTACAGAAGGAAGCAAAGAAAGAAACATCTTGCAGTCTAAGTACTCCTGCCCACACCAGACTTTACTTTGGCCCTCCCTAATTAAAAAGTTTTTTTTTTTTCCAAGAGCCAACAAGATATGGACATTGCACTCAGTGATGGAATATGTGACTTTTTTTAAACTCTTATTTAGGAAGGCCAGGCATGACCCTTGTGTCAAATCTGGTCTGCATCTGGGGTATTTTGCAGTGGTCAAAAGAAGAAATGGTTCTCTCAGGACGGTGCTACTCTGTCCATACTTCTCCAGCTCCCTCACCACAGCTGTAGTCCTTGCACCATAGGCAACTGCTGCCAAGTGAATTCAAGTCCCTCTAGCCTACATAATGACAATATTTTCCCCATAACAATGATATTTGCCTGGAGGACCCGATTTTTCTTTGAGCAAGAGAATTTATTTTAAATTTTTTTGTGGTTGTTAACTATTACCGTAATTTTTGCCCGGCTCTGTGTGTCCCGCTAGCCCACAGAACCTGGGGCATACTCGGTATTACAGTCAGGTGACAAAGAGGCAGGAAGGAGATTCGCTTATCATCCTGCTGGATGGTTTATTCCATGTTTACAGCCGAACTCCAAAGCAAATCTGAAACCCGATCCCGAGGGCCCCCGTTTTATCCGGGGCCAGGGAGAAAGGTGGGATTAGGGAATGGGGACCAATGGGAGAATGCCAGGGGAGTGACGAGGCTTACAGCCAACCGGGAGATTCAAACCAGGACAGACCATACCAAGGAACAAAGCATCTCAGGGGATGCTTCTGTTTGCCCCTAACCAAAGGCATCACCGACCCCCACAGTCAACTACTTGTTTTAAGGACAGCAGCAGACTAAAAGGTGGTGACCTACTCATGGATGCTGAGATCATTTAAAGTTGTACAATGCAGGCAGTATGGCTAAACCCAGACATTCCAAAATCATGAATCAGGCCCCATAAATTATGAGATATACTCAAAATAACGATCTTAAAAAAAACCAAAAGAATGCTGGTTTCTCTCCAGTGTCTTCTGGCTTCGTCATCTTTTAAGGTACACATTAGATCAAATTTTCAAATTCTTCTCATCTAACATCAGTACTATGTATTTTTTGTTTTTAAGGAAAACTGATGTTGTTAAAATACTAGATGATGTGCAGAAGTTTAGTTTTCAAGAAAAACATCGAATATGTCCACTCTTATGAGAATAACACAAGAGCTAGAAACAAAGGAATAGTGTCTATACATTGCAATAGTATTTTCAAGGCACTTTTATAAGACTTATACAATTTATATCCTAGCTGTGCTTTAATTAAAACCAGTTACTTTCTTTTGTTAGAAATAGCTGAAACAATTCAGCACTTAAAAAGAAAGAAAAGAAAGAAAATAGAAGAAAGAAGCTATCTGGACGGGTTGATAATAGTGGGTGTACATCCAGTCATAATCAAGATTTATTTGTACAAATCATTTCAGTGGGAAAATAGAGTCTCCAAAGTGTGCATTCAATTAAGTGTCATACCAAACCTTTGTTATCTTTCTGTTAGACCTGTTTAGTGTCTATGTACATTGTAAGTCAAACATAACAATATCATAATCATAAATAATTCCTATTTATCATGAAAAGCTAACTCCAGTATCAATCATTGGGGGTCTGCATTTCTGTCAGTACTTGAAATGCCTGAAGGCAAAAGCAACTTTATTATTACTGATTAAATCACAGTCAAATATTAACTTATGAACCCTCTTCAGACTTCAAAGTTTGGACAGCATTTTTTGTCTCCGATCTGAATTCCTTAATAATGCATTAGAAGACAAAAATTTCAGAAGAATTTGTTTGAGATTTCGTCTTTGGCTTCACTGCAGTTCCCAATGAGCAATGCATCATCCAAACACATTATAGAAATTAGAGTCTGCATTCCATTATGCATTCAGACATTTATAGCAGAATGATAAACCTGTCTGTACCTCAGGGAGTTAGCTTTATAAATCAAGGCTTCCTGTAAAAAGATTAGATTCCTATTTGAAATTATTGAGGTTCTGAATCTTCTTTCCCTATCACATTATAGTATACATCAGAAAGAGAAAGGAGAATGGAATTAAAGTGGAGAAAACTGAAGTTTTATTGGAGGCAAAAAACGTGTTACTATTTTATTTTGATTTTCTGAAAGGAAGCTGAGATTCTGAAGTTTTAGGATTGAATGCTTCACTATTATGGAGCTTATACAAAAAAGAAAAAAAAAAACCCTCATCTCTTAATCTATTTTTGAAACTTATCTACTTCTGTAGTACCAGAAAATCTCTGAAGTCTTTCATGGATTTATCATCACCAAACTCCTTTGAGAGAGGAAAATACTATTATCACTATTTTAGAGATCAGGTGTTAAAGCAAAACTCCTCAGGTCTTGCAGATGAGCTCTGACAGAGCCAGGAATTAAGCCAGTGTCTCCCAACCCAAAGGTCACACAGGAGATGGAGAAATGAGAAAGTCAGTCACAGAATGACAGAATCACAGAATGTTCCAAGTTGGAACGAACCCACAAAGGTCATTGAGTTCAACTCTGAAGTGAATGATCCACCGGAGAGCATCACTTTTCAGCAAGCAAGACACTGTGAGTCAGGACACACTCTCATTAGCTGTAGGAAAGGATTTGGATGGGACATTTTGTGGTGTGAATGTCCTGGAGGCAAAACAGCAGAGTGCTCTAGGTGCCATGTCATCTGTGCCACAGGTAAGATGATTCTGTTGAGCTCAGAATTTCACTGCCTTAGTAAATGAAATGAAAAATTAGTCTGCTAACATGTGTGAGGAGCATAAATTCGAGTTCCACAGAGGACATTCACTTATGACCATGTCTTCTTCCACCATACATCAAATATCCCCCTCAAGCCTCAATGCGACCTGAGACATCTGTCTTAAAAATTATGGTCAATATAACTATGATGGCCACACAAAACCAGGTGAATAGATGTGTAACAAGGTATTATTTTTCTTGAAGATAAAGGGTTTTCTCTATGATGTCAAATGAGCATAATATCCTCTAAAAAATTTGGTACACCTTAAGTTAAGAAACCACTATATGTGGCAGGGCTTATTAGGATGAGGCTTGGAATAGGAAATATTAAAAATAAAAGTAATTAGGGAATATAAGAAATTGGGTGAAGAATGTGAAATTATCTATGGTTTTCTGCTTACATATTATAGTACTTGACTTCATTTCATTTATGTCTGTAAATTCAGTAACTCTGACTGTTCCTCAGTAGACATGCCTTTCCCCTGACAATCTGCCACAAAATACTTTGTTATTGTATCCTGTGTATATTCAATACTCGGAAGGAAAGAGAATTCAGGATGGAGATGCATGAAAATAGTAATTTTGGAGGTAGGTGAATGTCAAAAGTCACCTCCCATAGTCATTAACACTGAAATGTACATGTGAACTGTAAATTTTCTTAATTTTGTTATTTAAAATTTGGCAATGGAATTTCAGACCTCAGAATAAAAAACCACTGAGCTAAACTGCCAGAGTCTTGTTCTTGTAGGTCAAATCACTTAGTCCAGTAAATGGCCGGAAAACCTATTAATGCAGTAGAGCTAGGTGTTTGGGGTCTTTAATTTATACCACAAGTGATACCCACAGTGATTTTAGTTTCTACAACATTAACTTCTTTTAAGCCACAATGACTTATCATCTATGCATTAACTGTATTTTATTCACTGATTGAAACAGAGCTCTTTAGGGCTAAAATGCCTCTTGAGAGCTACAGTTTACATCCACCCCGAAGTAATTGAAAGGCTTCATGGCTCTGAAAACCACCAAAGGACACCACCATATGTATTCATATGACACAAGAATCTCACCTGAAAAAATAAATTTTTTCACACATGTGTAAATACAACCATCCCTCCTATATTTTTTCCCAAGAAATAAAACCTTGTGCCACGGTTGAACTGTAAAAGAAATTTCACGTTTTTATTTTTCTATCTAGAATCGAAGGTTTCATACACCACCCTTAATCTTCTTAAAACTTGAAACACTTGTTTATTGTATGAAACATAGATGTTCCATGTTAAGTGTAAGCTATTTGCCACTCTACCATTAAAAACTTACTCAAAAGCAAAGTTTATTAAGTTAATTTGATCAAAAAAATTTATCATACATTGCTCACTGAATCTGGGATTTACAATCAGGAAGCCATGGAAATAAAATCTGCAAGAGGAATACTGTTTTACAATCAGTAATCCTTACCCTTTCCTAGTTGCAATTAGAGATGTAGCACAATATAGATAGGAACATATAGAGTATTGATTCCCTTTTGTGCTTGTTTTTTATTTCATTTTTACATTATGAAATACTCCGAAGAGATACAAACAAGGGCTGAGGAGGCCAGACATAGATGCTGTACCAGCACTACAGAACAAAGTAATTCAGTGTATGCAATCTTCAAACCATAACCATTAATCTTTTGATGCAGTGCATCTCTGAGTGTAGACTCGTAAAACATATAATAAAACACAGATGTGCCTCAACTATTGGAGTCAAGTCCTGCCTTTTCTCAGCCATTTGACTTATAACAGCAGAGTGAGAGCATGGGAATGAGCACAGGGAAAAGTCTAAGGATGCAAATGATCAAATCATTTTGTTCTCTAAGACATTAAATTCCGTTAAGGGGTAATTTTTGGCTTTACAGGTTGACTATAAAACCATCTACTATACAGCGATGATCTATTTTAGTTTATTGACATTTTCCACTGTCAAGCTGTCAGTTTCACTGTTTAAAATCTTTAAAATTTAATCATGTGAGTGAAACTCTTCTAAACCTTCTGTTGGAATTTGGGAATATTTCAGAATATTTCGGAATATTTCAGAATATTTTGTTAGCCATGTCTGGGACCAGGCTAATAAAAAAAGTTGCCTTATTTTGTTTCATTTCTACCAAAGAAATCACCACAGCGTTTTCTCTTTTGTCAGCTTCTAAAGAACGTAATCGTAATTTGACAAAGGTCGGCATTTGAATCACCTGTGTGACTTTGACCATTTCTGGGAAATTGTCTCAAATTTATATAAAATCACAAGCCTATTTTACAGCTCAAGGGACCAGAAAGGAAACATAAAGGAATTCTGTGAAAGGTGTTTGCACTGCTGTGTAAAACCAAAGGAACTAAAACAACAGAAAACAACATATCTGCCTGGGCATCTCTTTTTTTATGTGTATTTATGTGGGATTATTAGTTACAGCTTTTTATCCCTCTTTTTCATGAAGCAGTGATGAGATCCACACAAGAAAATGTTAAGAAATAAATCATAATGGTTTTAGAGCAAAGCTTTAAACAAAGCAAAGGCTGACACATGGAAGAAGGAAAACAAAATATCAGATAACTAATCATTAATCAGTAACAATTCCAGTCACTAAATGAGGCAGTCATCTTTGAAAAATCTAGGATGTGATCATAAAATTTAAAATCAAATAATAAAGCTTGGGCACCTTTTTTATGCTATTTGCTCATCTTCAAGTGCCTAACAGCGTGATCTTATTAATGTAGTCTTGGTGACAATTGTATTTTACTCATAGTGAGAGGTGATAAGAAAATCTGGATTTCTGGAAAGATCATGAATTTTATCAGACAAGGTTCAGGTAGCCATGCCTACAATCTGTTCCTCTGATGCTCCTCAAGAAGGTATGCATCTGATACATGTATGTGTGTGCATGTTTGTGTATGCATATCTCATATATAAGTAATGTAAGAAAGACATGGTTCATGCGTGAGAGAAAATCCCATTGAACTATAACAGTCCCAGATGTTTGTGTTTTTTCAGTACAGTGTATGTGCAGTGAGTAGCTTCCCCTTAAACAGCTTGCAAACCTCCTAAACTGTTCACTGTACTCATCAATCCAGAGCCACCAGAAAACAGCCAGAGCAATAATATATATATAACCAGGCCTTGAATGTTTGTATATTTTTAGTAAACATAGTTATTTGGTATCCAGCTGTGCCCCTACACTATTTTTCATATTGGTTTTGTTGCTTAAAGATCAAAAAGCACAGGAAAATACTGCATATTGTAAAGAAAGGAAATGAGGAGGTACAACTTAGCTAATTTAAAAATCTCTCTGGCACCTCTCCAAAAAACAAAATACAACTGTAAAGATATTCTTGAACCTTACATTATGTACCTTGTGCAGGGTCAGAATATCTGTACTGTTTGGTTTATGTTACTCAAACTTCCAAATAGTGAAATTCTCTTAGTACTGGCTTCCAAAACCTCGTTATCTTTTGTACCGTCAGCTACATGAGCCTCAAAGAATCATATTTTAAATGTTAAAATATGACTAATGTAATAATATAATTTTAAAAGACCCTTTGTACCATGTCTGAATGTGAATATGTTTTTCTTCTAGTCTCCTTTCCTTGACAATAATTCAAACTGTGTCACAGAATGCTGAGAACTTTGTCTCAGTGAGATGTTATTACTGATTTCTCTGTTTATTCTGTAGGATCTTAAATCACGTGAAAGTACCTCGCAAAGGGAAAAAAAAATTATATAGCTGGAAGGTGATTGAGGTGTATAAAGATAATATCAGTGAGAACTTTTCATTTGAGCACTGACGGCAGGACTGAGAAAGTTGTTCTATGTAGTGGCTGCCCAAAACTTGGGAGGCCTGTCCAGGGTGTTGTGTTATGGTAGGGTGAAGTCATATGGGTTCAAGAATTCAATAGGGATCGATAGCAAACAGAGTAGACTGGAGAAGAGCTGGTTGTGAGAGGAAAGCAGGCTAGGGAAAGATATAAGAAACAGTTATGCATTTGGCCAAGGGAAGACGTAGTGTCCCACAAAGGTAAACTCAGATTTATGAGCAAGGAATTTCCATATTGTTTGCTTCTACTACACACCAAGGAGACTTTCAGACCAAGAAATAACTTCTTTCTAGCTCTTAATTTGTGTGGAGGTTTTTGTTGGTTGAGTTGGATTGGGTTTCCGTGTGGTGAACGCGACATTTCAAGTCTCAAAATCTTACCCCTTCAAACCAAAAGCCCCAATATTATTATGTTTGAGTTCTGGAACTATCATAAGAGTTATACAACATAAATCTCTAATGGTCAAATCCAACCTCTTGTATTCTCTGACTCTTATCTTTTATTCAAATAGAACCAGCCCAAGTGAGTCTTTATGCAGCAAAAAATCCAATTACTCTTCTGTGTGCTCCACCTGAAGAAAGGTTTCTTGATGTGGACATGAAAAGTGCTTTTACTTTGTATTCAGCTTCGTTAGACTGCAAATAAAACATGTAGGCATGTATTGATGTACTTCTCTAGCAAATACAAATGCCACAAATATTATAAATTATTGCATGCAGACAGTGGCAAAGTGTATGTAGATCTAGATTTTTTCACCAAATGAAGTCTCAGAGTAAAAATGCTGCCTAAAGATGCACATGAAGTTCCTGTTGACAGCAAAGGGACCTGAAAGCACACACATCTAAAGACAAGGTCTGGACCACAGTCACACCACAGGAGAAGTTCTGTCACTGAAAACGGGTTTACTTAAGCTCACAAAAACACTGAGCAAGATATCAAAGTACAATACGAGCACATAGGGAGGGAAACGCGTGAAATAGGCTGTAGAGTGAGCACTAGGGAAGAAAGATGCAAACTGACATCCTAGAAAAGCAAACATCTGGCATACATGGAAACAAAGGTTGTCTGGATAAAGTGGAGAAGCAGTCACTCAAAAGGAGGATCAAAAGGCATTTGAAATTTAAATGAGAGGGCAGTAGCTGAAATAATAAAGAGTAAAGGAAGTTTTAAAGATGAATTTTAGGTGGGTCAAAATAAGCACCAATAGAGCAGAGTTGTCTGGTCTTTAATTTATCTACCTAGAGAAGAAAAACAAATGGAAATTTTGTTTAGATCACCCTGTTTCTGGATACTTCCATGTACAATATAGACTCAGAGGGAGTTTCATTTCTTTATGTATCTATCACTTTCTAATACAGATATTGAACTAGAGAAAGGTAGAAAACAAAAAGACAACAAATTTACTTTGAATTCCAGGAATACAAATTGTCTTACTTGAAAAGAGGAAAATTATTTAGAAAATGTTTGTTTGTAGGTATGCATGTCATAAAGACTGATGGATAGGTATATGTACATATGAATAGACAGACATCTATATATTTACAGTGACAGCAGAGGAGAATTTTAAATTTAAACAATATATGTAAAAATACATGTCTGTTCTGAAATACCAATGTTAGTAGTGCAGAGTCTTTTATCTCCTGTAGAAGAATCCTGTGCAGGACAACTGCGAAGACTCAAAATTGCTGTGAGAGTTCATGCATAAATTAATTTCTTTTCATTTCCTGTTCCTAAATCTCCTTTCCAAGGAATCAGCACCCACATTCAAAAGCAAACCTTTACTTCTGCTCTTAGGGCTCTACCAGGGAAAACTGCCCTCCTCCTTGGACCAAGAAGTTCTGGAGCTGCTGCTGCAGGACCTGCAGCCCACCCCACAGGGCTGGCCCAACCATGTGTTATAACCTGCCTTGAAGGTGAGGTTGCAGAGGCTCTTTTTAATAGATCCCTTGGGACAGATTAGAGTGAAATGACACTGAATGACCAATGTTTACATATACATCTATGTAAGGTTTATTTTAGAGCAATTTGCTTGCAATGGAAAGTAGGTATGTAACCATTTTGGTTATTTTTATTATCCATAGTAATATAGCAACATAAAAGTATGAAAATAGCACTTAATATATTAGGAAAACACAGAAAAAGAAAGAAAGGATATGAGAAGAATAGATAGTGGAGAGGAAATATATCACCACCTGTGGATAGAGTGACAAGACTTAATTGTTACAATTTCAGTGTCCATTTGTGAGGTGATGATCACAGTCTTGATCCCTCAGGGGTTGGGAAAAGCCCATGAAACACAAAGTTCAGTCGGTTAATATACATTTAGCTTTAGGTGGAATGCCCAGGTACCTTCCCTGGATGGGAGGAAGGAGTATTACACTGTCTATTTCAACACTCTGGTTCTGTTGTAACATCATGAATCTTGTGCAGTCCTCTGGTGGAAGGCCTCAGGAGCGAAGTCTGGGGGCACTTTGGGAGTCTTTGGTGGTTTATGACCCTTTCTANCGCTTGGGGAGTGTTTGGTGGTTTATGCCCCTTTCTAAGAGATGACAGCAGCCTCTCTCATCAGCGTAGTTGAGCCAGTTATGCCCCATCAGAAGGGATGCATTACCCTCCGGCTGTCGTGTGAATGTGACCTTCTCTGGGGCCAGAGGGGAGGAGAGGGAGGAAGTTTTACAGCTGAGCCAGTTGTGTAAGGGAGGATATTGGCATGATAAAAAGCACTATCCCACCTCACCAGGGTCTGCTTCTTATCAACCTCCTCCCTTATCTGGTTCAAAATCAGGAGCCTACAGTGCTCACCCTTTCTGTCTTACGCGGATCAAAGGTTTCACCACCACATACAAAAACCTCTCCTCCTCCCTTTCAGTTTGGGGGATGCAAACCTGGCCCCAGAAAAGCACACTCTGCTTTTGCAAATGGCCAACTGTTTGAGTCATTACCAATTAACATTTCAGTCTCTCACACCATCCCAAAAAGCATGAAGGATTAAATCAGCTAGCTAGCCATATTTATGGTTTTAGGCATAAGCAGATGGAAGGCCGAGGGCTTCAGAAAGGTTTCACCTTCACCCATAGCCGTTCACCTGCCTCACTCCTCCATATCCCATTTGCTCCCACTCTACAGCCCCTGAATCCTACCTCTGCTCTAAAAAAAAAAAAAAAAAAAAAAAAAACCTTTAAGCCAAAAAGGGGAAAAACTTTT
>VZTI01002794.1:102984-114486 GCA_013397865.1 Struthidea cinerea
GCCTCCCCCCCCCATATCCCATTTGCCCCCCCTCTACAGCCCCTGAATCCTACCTCTGCTCTAAAAAAAAAAAAAAAAAGACAAAAGTACTCTAAGGCCAAAAGTGGAAAAGTCTCTTACTAAAAGGAATCAATTTTTTCTCAATTAAATATTTGTTTTCACATGGACATTCCTTTTCAGCTAAACAGGCAAAATCATGTCCTTCTTTTCAAATCAATTCTATTTTCAGACAAAGCTTGAAAATAGAAAAATATTTTCTACAAATATTTCTATAGAGAAATGGCCTTCTGATCTCTCCTAATATCAGTTTCAGTGGGTTTATCCCCTACTTCCTTTTTGGGCAGCACTCTCCTTGACCTTACTGATAAGTAAAGTCTCAAGATTTGTCATGAAAAGTTTCATTACGGCCCTGCTACAAGGCACATACATCGCTTGTTTTACTCATTAACACACAAAAGCACTCCCCATTCCCCAACATCTACATTTATAGACTGAAAAACAATAATCTCTTTTAATATAATCGCACATACTGAAGAGAAGAAATATCCTTTTTCCATCTGTCAATTAAAATATTCGCCTGAGGTGAACAGTAACCTTTTAGGTAATTCTCCTTAATCTCATTGCTCAAAGCCAAATATGTTTGCTTGCCTATCATAAAAAAAATCCGCAACCTACTACGTACAGCATGCATAAAATTTAAAGAGCATTATTTAGTACAGAAAGTTTCCATTAACACTACCCTTACCATATATTTGTTTTAGAGTTCCTTATGTCTTCTTTGTAAGGATCAATTGGTTTACTCTTTTAAGACTTTTATCTCTTTATCTGTTATTTGCTAATACAGCATTTCACTTAATGTGTCACATTTTCTCAAGCTGCCTTACAGTAAAAGTCTTAATAATTTCAGACATTTCAGCAAGAAATTATTTAGCGTATATGCATGTATATTAGCTATCAAGGATACCTTTAATATTAACCTAATCAAGCTCCAGTTTGTGGTTAAGTAATCACTTTTGCTTCAGTTAGATCCTGTCTTTTATATTTTTTTTAACATGTATACATACATACATACGTACATAAAGTATAATTTATGATATAAAATACTATAAAGGGCAGAAAATGTTTTCTTTGGTTATATTTTCTCCTTGTTTTTCTAAATGTATTTTCAAACAAAAAGAAAAACTGCATTCATAACCTATCTGCACTTGAGAATAAAGAAGCATGCTGTTGTTGTCTCAAGCCTCCTTTCCACTAACAGCACTTTGTTCCAGATGCTAGATGGAATAATGGGTTTTAAGTGGCTGATGACTGTGCACTAGGTTCTGAAGGAGTAAAAAAGTCGCTGAAATCTTGCTGAACCAGGAAAATAGTAGATAGCATACCCAACAGCAAGGACTTGAACTGAAACATTGCAAGAATATTGAAAATGCCCCTCTCCAGTGATTGAGGCCCACTTAGATATTTTCAAAACCCTGCTGGTGGAGGGAGGTTTGCCACTGACCACTGGTGGGCCCACTGCTGAGTATTGAAGGAAGGGAAGCAGGAAGATCTGCAACATGAGGAATGCTCTTACTGGTAAGTGAAAAATAATCTGCAAAAGTTACTGAGTGGGACAGTGTCATGGACAACTTTGTGGTTTGCCTGGCAGATGGGTTGGATCATAGAGATTGATTGACCTGGACCTGATTAGTGTAATTTACCTGGAAGATCAAGAGAAGATGAATTCTCTAATTCAGAAGTCCTGCAGGGAATTCTCGGTTTGCTCACATGCTTGCATCACTGTGCTGCTTTTTCAAGATGATGGGAACCCCCTTTAGTCACCAGATTCAGAGTTTAGAATAGCCCTCAATGCCTTCCACAGATCAGCTCTCTGAAGGAAGGTTTATTGGAAAACACCTCAAAAATCAAAAATCTTCCTACTGAAGGAAATGTGGCATTCCATGCATGAAAATAAAGCAGTTTACTTCTTCTGTACAATGATTAGAGGGCAGAACAGGGAGTAGAGAGATATTTTCAAAGGAAAGCATTATTTCATATAGATAATCACCTTTGTTTAATGTAATTTAGAAATTCCTGATATTGGATAGATAAATTAGGAAGATAAATTGCTGGTGACAGAGACAGGATCAGAGAGCTTCTAAGGACTGTGGAATGTATGTTTTATCTCTACAAGCACAGATTTTAATACACTGTGTTTTATTTCTGTACAAAATTAGGCTAGGTTACCTTTGCCTAGTAGAGATAATGATCTTTGAAAAAAGAGAAGAGAGCATAAATTCTGAGGGCAATGTGGTATCTTTTGACATAACTTCAGACCAACCACACAGTAAGCTAGGGAAACCAATAATCTTAAGCCAAAATATGCTTAAATCACTAAAGAAAGCTTTTGCCTTTTTATGTGTCTTGTATTGTCTAATAAAAACAACTGAGCTGGTTGTGAATTATTTAGAATTTTTGAGCCCACTCTTCTGTCCAGTCTCTGATATAGTAATTATTTTTCCAAATATAAAATTAATTTTCAGTACAAATATACAATCCAATGTATTCTGAAAACAGGCCCCCATGTTAGAAAAGATTGCCATCTATTTTTAAGGCTGTATATGTCTTACTACCTGATATCAAGTCAAAATTCACTTTGATGTAAAGGATTAATGAAAGAAAAGGATGCAAGTGTTTATATGCTTCTTATTAGGAGCTGTTTTTATCCTTACCTAAAATTGAGAATTACTGTCCACCTTATCCTCATCATACTTAGCACAGGCTTTAGAGATTACCACTGCAAGAAATATCTCACACCACCTCACAGGATGTAGTTTATGCTTAAGAGGTAAAAAGGGCATGCTCTGTGTAAAGTACCATCCACCCCCATTCATGTCCCCAGGAAAGGAACATAGAAACCTGGGAGTTGAATTCAAGACCAGTTTCCCTCAGCCAAGAATGGTTCTCAAACAAAACCCCTGAAGGCACTGGGAAAAGGTTACTCCTAATTCAAATGAGACTTTGATTGTTTTCCTAGATAGCAAGGTGAGAGCATTAACAAAAGAGACTTTATTTGTGAATCATAGAACCATAAAGTATGGAAAAGCCCTCTAAGATGCTCAAGTCCAACCATGAAGGTAACACTGCCAGGTTCACCACTAAACCATGTCCCTAAGCACTAGGTCTGCAGGTTTTTTGACCACCTCCAGGAATGAGGTGACTCCACTCCTGCCCTAGGCAGCCTGTTCCAATGCCTGACCAGCGTTCCAGTAAAGAAATTTTCTTAATAATTTGGAGATGCTGCATGGTGATTCTTGGGGCTACCCTGTGTAGGGTCAGAAGCTGGATTATGTGGGCCCCTTCAGACTCAGGATACTCTCTGATTCTATGACTTTTTCACAAACAGGCACAAAATCTGGTTGACAAATATTTGCATTTATCCAAAAAGCTCAGAATATGACATCCTTAATCAGAGTCAGAATCAGATGGAATATGTTTATCTGCTGGGAGTCCCACTGGCTTCAACAGAACCACCAGGGGAAGAAGCAGTCAGCAACATACGGACTGCAAACCCTATGGTGTTATTTCTCTACATTAACTGCTTCCTCCGTATTGCCCTTTGGGGCAGGCAACTCTTAGGGTTAAGGAAACCAACTCCTTTCCTTGACACTGCTTTCTCCTGCTGTAAGTCGTACCAATAGTAACAAAAATACTTCCAAGGTAAAATTCCAATCCTGTACTTGAAGTTATTCTGGAAAATATTTTTGCTTGTCAGACCTGTGACTTTGCTTAAGGTAAAAGAGTCCTGTGCTCTCTGTACTTTCTCCAGTAACAGTGCTTTGATTTAGTGAGCAACCAGCTTGAGTTGAAAACAATGATTAAGCTTGGCTTAAGTTGTGAGAATCATATCAAAACTCTTTAAATTCAGTCCAAACAGTGGAATAAAAACATACCTTTTCCTTTAATAAAAAAAATATGAGCTTTTTAAACAGAACTTAAAACAAGTGGTCTGAATTAAATTTTAGTTGTGACCTCAGGTATTGCTGTTTTTCCTTGTAAATCCTGGGAGCTGCAAGCTATTTGGCTAAAAATTCAGTGAAAGCTTGAACAAACCAGATTCTCTAAGTCATATTTTTGCGCAAGTTAAAAAAAAAAAAATTGGTTGTGTGAAGTCAGGTAAAACTGTGAAACCAAGTAAAAGGCAGTAGCAAAGAGAGATATGAGGAGAAAAAGTTCTTTATCCCTCTCTTCAAGTTACTTAGCACAAATGAGAGCATACTCGTATATAAAGAAAAGAAATTGCATGCTAAAACAGCATGTCCGTATGAGATAGGTTTAATTGAGTTTCCCATGACTCTCGTAGTGATGAAAGTGAAAGCATCAGGACATATTAAATTTTCTGTTGTTCTTTTCTTTCTCTGCCTTTGTCGTGGTTCTTTTACTCAGAGTTCGGATTGAAATGCAGGAGACGCGGAGTTGTTCTTTGGACTCAGATGTTTATTATTTCTTATCTATGGTACAGCTGCACAGAATGTGCCTCTAAGTTAACATGGGGAAAATGACCCCCAAGTTCTACCTCCAAGGTCTTTTAAAGCCCAAACTACCCAATTATGGAATGCCAACTAATTTATTTTTACTTATGATCCAACAACTAATCATTCATGTTCCACACTGAGGGTTTTTTGAACCCAGGCTTGTGAAGAACAAGGAAGAAGAAAGAAGAACTAACCTACACCCAAAATCCTCCATCTTGTTACAAGTATATTACTATATCCCAGAAACCTGAGTTTTCTACATCTCTACATATTCCACCCAGTGATGTAACAAACTTCTTTTTAATTACACAGCAATGATCTCAGTGCTATCACATAATCTGGGAAGCCTTTTCCCAGGCCTCAGGTCAAATGCAGTGTGCTTTTGAGGATCGCTGCCTGTCAGCACAAAAAGACTGAAATTCTCTGAACCCAGGGTACCAACAAGGACACATCCCAAAACACTATCAGCATTGTGCAGGAGTGGGGTATCTAAACCTAACCGGGGTCCAAACACTTTGTCAGGTGCTGGGAGCTCATTGTCTCTTCCTCACCTGCACAGAAGACAGCACAGACTGCTCCTCCCCGGGTACCCATGCCTGAAATGAAAGGAAATTGCTTCATTTTGTTTTATTATTTGTTTTTCAGAAGCCTGGATTCATGGTATTCACAGCAAAATTACTGAGTTGCAGGAAACCCACATTTTGATGGTACAGTTACTTTCTAACATTTTTAAATTACATTAACATAATTCTGACCCTAACAGTAGATGTAGAAACCCTTCCCAAGCTAGCTCAACTTAGTTCACCTCTGTGTTCTAAAGATATATTTTGCTGTTGAGACACAGAGTTTGTGCAGAGATGCACACAAACCTGCAAAACTTCTCAGTTTTAGATCTGAAGAGCTAAGTATTTCACTGGGGCTACTCACATTGACGCGATAACGGGCTTAAATGCTGTGCTGGTCTGAGGCTTCTAGGCATACACATGTTTATTCTTCTTTTTTGGGATACACGTGTTCTTCCCCTGCAGAGTAAGGTTATACCACCGCTAAAGCTGCTTTGTTACATTTAAAACACTGGCAGAAGAAAGACATAAAAAAGTCTACTTTCTGTAAATTGCACCAGTTTTGTAGCTGCAGAGGAGCTTCATGGGATGGCAGCTTCTGAAGACGTGCTGCCTGTCAGTGCACACCTTTGCCCCTGGCATGCAGGGGCATCATGTGAAGAAACCAAAGGAGGACCTTTTTCTGATGACACATGTTCATGCACAGTTGGCCATACATAGAATCACAGAATCATAAACTCATAGAGTGTTTTAGGTTGGAAGGGACCTTAGAGACCATCCAGTTGCAATACCTCTGCCATGGGCAAGGGAGTCTAGCATAAATATTGGACCCAACAGCAGGGTAAAGGGTGACACTCATGCCATAGACGACACACTGGGCAGGTTTGCTGGGACTGTCAGGAGAAAAATCTTCCCCAGCTATACTCTCCTTGAACTTGCACTTTTTGTTACCAAAATATATCACTATGTGCCCAGAAATCTGCATAAAAAGTAATGCATGAGACTAAAAGCTGCTTTGAAGTCTGATCAAGTCCCAGGAAGAAGGTCTCTTTAATTTCAAGCTACAAGAAATTTTGCACATAAGAACTTTACTAAAACAGAATGATCTTAATTCTCTCAGGTCCGAAGGAATGAATCTGTCTGCAAAATAATGTCTAATGGCAGAGCTTTTAGTGTTTAAATCATCCCACCTCATTTCAGCATTTAAGGTTCTGCATCCCAAAGGAGAGAAATCCCCAGGTGCAAGCAGCTGATCTGCTCAACCACAGCCCTTCAAAGTTTAAAAATCAGGAATTTTCATTGTTTCAATCACACATCCATTCTTCTTTCCCTGGTCCAAGATGTGAGAACCTGGAGACTGTCATAAACATATATATCACCATTTCCCAAATTTTACCTGCTGTTTTTTTAAACAAGAGTAAAAACATTGTATCTGTGCATGTTCCCATAAATTCACAGGGATTTAAAGCATTTCACCATCATATTACATTTTTATCTGTTATTTTACATTTTTAAAGTGGGACAATGCAGCACTGGAAATGTTGAGGGTTTAAGGTAGAGATCTGTTTAAAAAAGATTTTAATACAGTAAAATCAATCTAAAATCTGTACTAGGCAGGGAAGTGGCAGGGGATAACATGAGCAAAGGGAATAAAAAGAGCTCTGAAGAGCCCATACCAGTTGCTAATACTTAATCTCTTTAAATTATGAATTAGCTGCTCATATCTAGTCACTGCAAAGAGAAAGCACTTTCTTTGTGAAGTGAAGTAAAGCTTGAATATCCATGAATTATTCAATATAAAGTGTGCCAGTTAAAATGCCTTGATATTGGAAGTCAAGTGTAAGATTATCTTTTGTCTGTCAGAAAGCATCTCTCCCATGTTACTGAGACTTGAGGGGGGTGGAAAAAGGGGCCAACCAGGGCACAAACACTTAAAGAAAAATAAGGGAGATATTGTAGTAACATGCAGAAGCACTTCCACTTATGTATGAGCTTCAGTCCTATGCAGCAAAGGTTCTGCTAGACTTTGTTCTGCTTACTGTTTCTGTTCTCCTTTACCTCCATTACTGCTCTGTTGTCGGTGACTCTGAGGGAACCACTCGTGAAGCAGTAACAGTGCTCCAAGGCTCCTTCCAGCAGAGACAGTATCAGTTATTGATCTGTCAGCCTTTGCTGACATGGAGAAACACATTTCCATAGTCAGGTTTCTACCAGACCTTTCTATGGTATCACAGTGTTTAATTTAGAAGAATGCACCTCACAGAAAGTCTGGCACAGAAAATTACTGTTTCTCAGGAAAGTTCAGGTCGTCTAGCCTTGAGGTATGACACGGGCTTTCCAAAGGGTCAGGTCTGCTATATTTTGGGGGGGTTGTGTTTCCTTCTAATACTGTCCACATTGCTGATGGCACCTCCACATATCTCAAACATTCCTTTTATTTTATCTTCTACCTGTGTTTTGAATATATTTCATATATTTTCTGTTTTCCTTATTTTTCTTTTTTTTCTCTTTTTCTATTTTTTCTTTTTCTATTTTTTCTTTTTCTTTTTCTTTCTTTTTCTTTTTCTTTTTCTTTCTCTTTTTCTTTTTCTTTTTCTTTTTCTTTTTCTTTTTCTTTTTTTCTTTTTCTTTTTCTTTCTTTTTCTTTTTCTTTTTTCTTTTTCTTTTTCTTTTTCTTCTCCTTTTTCTTTTTCTCTTTCTCTTTCTCTTTCTCTTTCTCTTTCTCTTTCTCTTTCTCTTTCTCTTTCTCTTTCTCTTTCTCTTTCTCTTTCTCTTTCTCTTTCTCTTTCTCTTTCTCTTTCTCTTTCTCTTTCTCTTTCTCTTTCTCTTTCTCTTTCTCTTTCTCTTTCTCTTTCTCTTTCTCTTTCTCTTTCTCTTTCTCTTTCTCTTTCTCTTTCTCTTTCTCTTTCTCTTTCTCTTTCTCTTTCTCTTTCTCTTTCTCTTTCTCTTTCTCTTTCTCTTTCTCTTTCTCTTTCTCTTTCTCTTTCTCTTTCTCTTTCTCTTTCTCTTTCTCTTTCTCTTTCTCTTTCTCTTTCTCTTTCTCTTTCTCTTTCTCTTTCTCTTTCTCTTTCTCTTTCTCTTTCTCTTTCTCTTTCTCTTTCTCTTTCTCTTTCTCTTTCTCTTTCTCTTTCTCTTTCTCTTTCTCTTTCTCTTTCTCTTTCTCTTTCTCTTTCTCTTTCTCTTTCTCTTTCTCTTTCTCTTTCTCTTTCTCTTTCTCTTTCTCTTTCTCTTTCTCTTTCTCTTTCTCTTTCTCTTTCTCTTTCTCTTTCTCTTTCTCTTTCTCTTTCTCTTTCTTTCTCTCCTCTTAATCTTTTTTTATCTTTTTCTTATGATTGCAGCTGAGTTCAAAATACCAAAAAGTTCTAAAGCTGCAGAGAAAAGCAGGTTGGTATTTTGGAGAACTTTTTGTTTTTTCTATCCCTCTTTCCAATTTTTCCCCCTCAAATTCCTCCAACACTCAGATTCTCCCTACCTCACCAATGTCTTCATCATGCCTTTTTATTTTCATGTTTCTGCTGAAACACAAAGAACCAGACTTTTCTAGCCAGACCCAGCCCAGGAGAAAGAAAAACTTCTGTTTTTCTTTTTTCACCTGTTCTGACTATGGATTAATAAAGAAGCTACAATTTTAAGTATTTTTTATTTCTAGTTTTTCAGACACCTTTCTGCATGTTGGGTGATACTCAATTTTAATTTTAACAGATATTAGCCAAATAAGCAAAGGTAGATTTGTTCTCTTCAGCCTCAAACGTGATCTGATTCAGAGTAAAATCCGAATTACATCATGAAATGAAAAGAAAAGAAAGAAATCAAATTAGGTTCCAGAACTTTCCCTCTGGACAAAGAGAGTTGTGTGATTACAGGGTTAGAAGGAAAGTATTTTGAGTTAGAATTTTCTTCTTAATACAGCATTGATATAAAATTAAGAAGATTAAATTATAAAGGATCTATTATTAGGAAGATGAATCAGAATTGAGAAAAATGCATTAATTCTTTTGTTTTGAAGGGAGATATTTGCATGATGTCTTTTAAGATATGGCTTGCAATGTCCCTATTCAACAGATTAAGAATATACAACATGTTGCATGACAAATAAAGGCACAGTCTTTAGAGTGTTTTAAGATTGATGTTTAGTAACAAATGAAAACCATTTGCCACTCTCCCCAGAGAAATTTTGGAATGAAAGATTAATTATCCATATTATTGTGAAAGCTAGATCCAGAAAAACTCTCTTTTGTTCCAGAAATTAATTTAAGTGTATTGAAATGATTTCTCAGAATTTATATGGTGCCTTTCCTCATTAAAATCTATGGATATATGTTTCACAGTATTTAAAAGAACACAGATTTTAGCAAGGAAAAATTAGAGGCTTGTGGCCTTTTAAATGTCAAGGACCAAATTATGGTCTCAGTTGTATGAAACTTATTCTTGCTGAAATGAATATAAGTCCCACATATATGTTGTTTTCATAATCAGAACCAATTGTTTTTCTGCTTTCACAATTCAGGCAGGGTAAATGAGAAGCCTTAGGAAACTGGGCATCACAAGGCTGTGTCATTCTTCGATTCTCAGAATGTGCAACACACTAAATCTGATTGTTCTCACTCGTGACTTTAACAGGATTTTGTTAGATCTTCCATATTTTTACAATGAAAAGAGGCTCCATGATTTTGTTCTGTGACTCTATAATTCACCACTATTCGAGTTTTGTTGAACTATTCCCATTTTTTCATGTTTCTTGCTGAATAACAGATTTTCCTTAGCTAGCTTAAGTGAATGTGCTTTTGTGACTTTAAAGCTACAAAAGCAGGAAATAGGGCCATATACACTCTAATCCACTACAGTGATGTTTGGGACAGGGCATGGTTTGTTTTGGAGGTGTGGCACGTCTGAAATTTTCCCCCAGAGTTCCTCCAGCCTGCATTATATGTCTTGCTTTGAAGAAGCTTGTGGTCTATTGCACCATGTGGCTTGTTGTTTAGGTTTTGGGGTTATTGTCGGTGGGTTTTTGTGGGGTTTTTACAAACCAACACCAGCTCCTGACTGTTTACACACTTTGCAATACGTATGTCAGAATGACCTAGTTCTTGAAGAATGGTGCCAGATGTCCCGTGCTGAAAAATACCTACGCTAATGCTGCAACAACTACTATCACT
The DNA here is from genome assembly GCA_013397865.1 of Struthidea cinerea. Lineage (NCBI taxonomy): Eukaryota > Metazoa > Chordata > Aves > Passeriformes > Corcoracidae > Struthidea > Struthidea cinerea. Next base: position 113,218 of record VZTI01002794.1, read on the forward strand.
GTTTATGTTGTAATCAGCTGTCAAAATGTCTTTTTATATCAGCACTTGTATTGTTTTCGAATGAGGTCTAGAAGAGAGAGAAGAAAATACATGCTTTAACTAGACCATTGTCATATTTGTAGCAAATATTCAGAAAAAAACTCCAAACAGTTTTTAAAGTACTAGAGCCCTTTGACCTCTTTCACCTCTGAAGTACCTACAAAAGAGGTCATATATACCTTTAAGATGCTGTATGGACACCTCAGAATCCTATTTCACATTGGATATTTGAAAAATAATTTTTTTCTAGGCAGGGCCAAAGGTTAGATTACTACTTTTTCCCTGATACTTTTTCTTGGCCGCCAAAAGTTAGACAATTGCATATCCACCTACTGGCAGTCAGGAGTTATGTAGGCCCATGTTTTAGCCAGACTTTTCTTCTGCAGGCTCATCCGAGTGACTGACCCATCTCTATTGTCTCCTGAGCTGTAAAATTCACATTTAGAATAAACCTTTCAACAAAAAACTTTATTCCAGGAGTTATCCGCAAACAGATTTAATGGGAAAATATGTATTTAGGTTGGAGGAATGCATTACAGGACAAAAGTGTTCTGTTGCCCTCTCTAAAAACAGCACTTCTTAACTGGACTTTCATAATACCTTTTAAACTTAAAAATCTCAAGAATGAGATAATAGGCTTGAGTACATCTGGTGCTGGCATGGAAACACAATACCTGTGGTTTAAGAAAATGTTCCACTGATCATTTAAAATGAGTGGCTACCACAGCTAAAGGCGTGTCAGCCATACATGTTACCCTGAATCTGCAGTCCATACCCAAATAAAAGAACCCATCTGTAAGTCCTGTTCACCTGTAGGAAAATTCTTGTCTTGCTAACATGCAAGATATTATTGTTGCTTTTTCCATGTCTATAAATAAATATAAAATGGTCCAGTAGAAGTCTAGTTTGCTGTAAGTACAGCAGGTTGGATTTCTTACCACATTCAACCACAGTACTGATATATTAAAAAAACAGAGGTGGAAAAATGACCTGCACTGACAAAACTATCCTTCAGATTCAGACACAGCAGAAAAATGTTGCACAAAAAGTATTGACTCTTTTCTTATCTACACCAGAGCAACTCTGTAGCTTTCAGTGGAGCTTTCTTCATCATTTTTTGGGGGAACAGATTATGAACTGATTAACATAGCTGAAAACTGTTTTTCTCCTTCCTTCCTTCCTTCCTTCCTTCCTTCCTTCCTTCCTTCCTTCCTTCCTTCCTTTCTTCCT